>QUTJ01031349.1:0-11033 GCA_003573635.1 Goniomonas avonlea | reverse complement strand
CAAACAGCAAGAAGCCACAATATTGACAGTGTAAAAGGCTCTCAAAAATGGTGAATCAAGAGCTCGACCTCCCAGGTCAGCGAGCTTCAGTGTTACCCCCGCAGAGTCTCCTGAGGCCACTGTTGAACATGTTTCCTTCACACAACACGATAAATTATGACTGCCGTGTCCGCTAGTCTCTCTCTCATCACTTTCCCTCCCTCTCGACACCATTCCTCGCTGTTCACCGTCGTGTCGAACACCTGGTGGATGTGCTATCGATCCCTGTGCAATCATTCAACAATTTTTCATCATATTCACCGTCTCGTCAACAGGTTTCCTCCATCTCACTGTTTTTGTTCCTGGTTTGTTCCTGGCAAACACCGAATAACTGTTGGGACGCAACTTTTCCTCCGTTCCACAGATTTCAGAACGGCACAAGTGAAAATTGACCAAAGGAGCTCCCAGAAAACCAATAATGTCGATTGGACGCTCTGCCTGTCTGCCTGCCCGCCCACCTGCCTGCCTGCTTGTCTGTCTCTTCTGCTGTCTTGCACCGCACCCACCTTTCCTTCCGTCTCTCCCCCACTCACCTCGAGTGCGGATCGCGACAGGTAGGCTGCAAAAGCCTTGGTCGTGTTGTCTCGAACGCTCACTTGGGGGTGAGCAAGGGCGGTGAACAGCTGTGGAAACTAGTGTTGGCGAGAAAACGGAAATGCGCAAAAAAACAGCGCAACCTACCACAGGCCGCAAGTCCCTGCACATGAAGGGTGGCAGCCTATCCATGACCTCGTCGCCAAACTGAAAAAATGGTGAGCACGGGACCCGTCACGAGGTGTCCTTACCCGAAGACTCCCTTCGTCACCGTCCTCGCGTTGCACACGCTTGATGAACATAGTCATGCCCATCAGGGCGCCTTCCATCTCCCGCCAGCGTTCGCGCTTGTCCCCTTCGAATATCTGTATCGTGCTCAGTGGAGCCCGAGACAGCACAAACAAGCACACCTGCAACATGTCTTCGAACAACGCTTGAACGTGGTGCATTCGCAAGTATTCGGCGATTTGGTACACGGACTTCGCGCTGGCATTTCGAATGGCCGACCAGACATCAGTGAGCCCAAGCATGGTGAGTCGCTAGGGACGAGTGAGCAATGCAAAATACGGCTTGATTGAAAACACCTGAATCGTGGCAAAATTTTCGTTGATGCGGGCTCTCGCGGTCGGATCTGAGGCCCCCTGTGCTTTGACCCACGAAAAGAAAAACTGGACCATCCTATCACGTACGACCGGCTTCGCCCCTCTCGCCACACAAGTCGCGAGCGCAGTCAATCCCAATCCATGCAACTGTTCACACCGCAAATGGGCCAGTAATCTATCGATGGAATCATTGATCACGCGCTTGTGCGTTCCCTCATAAAGAGCATCCTCTGGAGCTTGACCCTCGCTCCAACCGAAACGGCGTCCAAACAAGTACAAGACAAGTCGGTCCCACGCTTCCTGGGTCGACACAAGGTTCAAGAAAGGGTGACTGGATTCTTCACCACACGGTTCAAGAAATTTTGAATCTGATTCAGGAAGGCGCAAATCAGCAATTAGATTGCCAAGAAGCTCAGCCTCCAGTTCAAGTTTGTGTAAACTGTCCATGGAATCTACAAGTGTCTCAAGTGCTTGAGCAACCTCCATGCGGACGGCCATTTCCCACTGACAATTGTCAACGGGCTGGCCTGGCAAGCACTTGCCTTGGTGTTGAGCAAGCCACTCTTGGTGTTTGTTGGAAAACTCACTTGACACGTCGTGACTGGTAAAGTCTATCAACCACTAACGTAAACGATACCGCTGACCCCTTGTCCTTGCAATGATGTATTTGTTACCAGAAACTTCCCGCCACAACGCCTACTCTCGGTATGTTGCTTGTGGGCTCTGCCCCCACATGCCAAAAGCTCTCTGCAATAGCGTGCGACTGTGAAAACGCGATCAACGTAGTTCGCAAGCTCCACGACACAACAGCGTTACTGGCTGTGGTTGCTTCTGCTGACCAGTTTGTTGTGGTGTGCTCCTCTGCTAAGCTTTCCAGCGTCAGTGATCAAATGAAAGGATACTCTGGTGTAGCAAACGTGGCAACGATTCAAGTATCAGGCGCCATTTTCGCAAAAGCCCTTGAAGTCTCGTTGCGTCGAAGAATGTGCAGAAACCATGGGGTGGGGACGTATCAAGCATTCATCTACTGATTTGTTATTAGTGGTTGGAAATTGACGGTGGATTTTGCAAAATGGACTTGGGGTCTCTGCAGCAGGCTGATCGAGACTGCGATTGTCAACGAATCGCCTTCGTGCGCATTTAAGCCGATTTTTAGCTCCTCTTACAGTGTCAGGGTGAAATCAACTGTAGTGACGATGGGCACTTTTGTTTGTCTTGGAAGTCAGCGATTTTCAGCTTTGTGTCTGTGCCGGTATGTGGCGCAATGTTTCCGGGCAGATGCCGACATTTTTGCAGATTGCAAAGCTGCTTTCAGAAGCGCAGCGGT
This sequence comes from Goniomonas avonlea, assembly GCA_003573635.1. Classification (NCBI taxonomy): domain Eukaryota; class Cryptophyceae; order Goniomonadida; family Goniomonadaceae; genus Goniomonas; species Goniomonas avonlea. Next base: position 8,531 of record QUTJ01031349.1, on the reverse strand, counting down.
CACAGCTCATGACAGGGTCCGTGGTCGACATTACAACCAACCTGAAGCATACGGACCACGAAACTGAATTCTTTGACATGACCTGTTGTTATGTTCTTCCGTTTTTGCAACCGGCAAGGATCTTTGCCGTTTCCAGAGAACCGCCACCGCCTCGCCAACCAGCACATTGGGATGACGAAAGCACGATGGAGCTGTTTAAAACATGGCCTTGGCACAGGGCTGATATTGTCAAGTACTGGTGCGTCTGCAGCTTCTCTGAGTAATTTGTCGACTAATTGCACCCAGGCTGGACAATTGTTGCATCTCTGTCAGCAAGGAATCCGTTTTCCTTTCGATTGCTTTTGACATGGCGACGGACGACCCGGTGCTCTTTACGTACGATTTGTTGCGGTTTCAAGCCCAATACTTATGTTCAGTGTGCCCTCGAGTTGCTGTGTCCGCTACGCCCGCGAAATGACGGCAAAGTCTCGTACTATGAAGGAGAGCATGGATTCGACATTTTTCACCTTCATTCAGGGACTTCTTCGCCCCTATGGCATCGTCCTATCACAAAACCCTGTGGAGCACAGACTGTGAGCTCCCTTGCGTTCTGTGTCGTTCATTCCACCGCAAGTGACACGCTACCCTGCAGTGTCATGAAACCCGCGCTGGAGATCAGCAAGACCAAGGCAGGCTCCTTGCCCTTTCTGAAGAGAGTGACAGTGACGGCGTCAGACAATCGCTTAAATCGGTGTGTCTAACATCTGCATCGAGCTTTGAGCTGACAGGCGACACCAACGCAGTCTTGCACCCTGTCCGGAGCCGACCACGTCTTTGCAGCTTCATCCCATCTTCGAAGTAGCAGGTGCGTCGGATACAGATCAGTGCATTCGCTGTTTCGCGCATTCCCAGCTCTTGACTTGTTGATTGTCAGTGAAGACAGTCCGCCTTCGTTATCCTCCTCGTTTTGGCTTGTTAATTGTCGGACACAGATCAGTGCGTTCCCAGTCCAGAGGTCCGAGTGCCAAAGGTGTTGAGAAAACCTGTCTTCAAAACAACCTGTTCTGCTCCGGCTGAGCCCGAGCCTGCGAAGAAGCGACAGGCCCCTGCTGCTCAGAGCCGGACGCTTCCAGTTTCTCATGAGCCGTTGCAGGTAGGTGACTTGGACAGCCTTCACCCGCAGGGGCATGATGGAGTGGCGACTGCGTTGGATATGTTGCTTCTGATTTGGTTCATCACTGTTTGACGCGCGCACGCATCCACACACACACACACACACACACACACACACACACACACACACACACCACACCAGAAGAAGATTGCTGTGCCAGCGCCGTCTGTCTCTGGAGGGACAAACGTGAGCGAGGGTTTGGCGGTGCTGGTGCCCATTTCGATGCTCTTCCAAACCAGTAGGGTGAGTGTTTTCCGCTTCACTCTTTTCTGTGTGAGACTGTGGCCTGGGGCACGACGCGTGTGATCCATTGATACGCACCCTTGAACCTTCAACTGAATCTCGTGATAAAACCTGTACCATGCAACACCTGACCGGTACATCAAGGAGAATGCTCTGCACACCCTGCAGTACAACCTGGAGCACACCCCCGAGGAATTCAAGAAATTCACAGGTATGTGATTAAGTGAACTGACACACACTGTTTTTTGTCCCTAATGGCGTGAGTTCGGTCAGTATTGACGACTCGCACAAGCTGATACCATCCGCACTTATCTCCTTTTGGACAATCACCATAGCTAAACCAAAAATGATATTCAGGACCTTCACACACACCTAACGCACAAAATTGCCACGCAGTGTCTCAGCTCAAAGCGATGTTGGTGTGGCCGGAGTTGAAAGCCAAGGTCAGTGGGAAAAAAGAGGATCTCTGCTGCCGCCTCGAGGACCGAGTTGCCTCCCTGTGAAAGCGTTTCCACCCTTCCTGTTTCAGCAGTTCCACCCTTCCTGTTTGTGTTCTCGCATTCTCCGATTCCTGTTTACCATTTTCACCCTTCCTGTTCTAGCATTCCACCCGGCCTGTTAGAGTAATGCCACATATGAATGACGGATCGTCTGGGCGCGATGCCGACTAGTTGGTACCTTTCCTCCCATATACATTTCTTTCCGATCCATCCCGAACCCGTCGCCGTTGCCATTGGCTCCACGTCAAACTTGACCCCGGTGTCATCGTGGTGGAGACTTACTCAAATTCCTTCGGGTTCTCAGTGCGATGCGGTTCCGGAACTCTAGTCTCTTGGTGATGCCAAACTGACAAGTCACCACGCGCCAAATCTACGGGTTGATTCGATGGTGATAAAAAGGTTTGTGAATTATGCGAATCTTGTGGATCTCGCCCTCGGGCTCATAGGCGTGATTAAGACTCATCTTTTGGCAACACCAAGTTACCTTTAAGTAGGAGTTTACTCCTTAGACCGTAAGGGCTACCTCGACGACAAAAATAGCAGAAACGTTGGCGGGATAGGGCGCAGGGCTCCACCCATTGGCGAGACGATCGTATGATACCAAGACGGAGTTGGTTCCAGGGAGGACAACCATCCCGGTGTAACTCGTGGTTTCCTGAAGACCAAGGTTAGAGTGATGTATGATACAAAAATGGAAAGATGATGGGAAGACGACCATAGACGAAGACAATACAAAGCTGGGGAAGACGACAATGCCAGGCTCGTGGCTTCTGAAGGCAAAGGTTAGCGTGGTGTATGATACAAGGATGGAGTTAGGAAAGACGACCATGCCAGATACTCGTGGTTTCCTGAGACAAAGGTTACAGTGATGAGAGTGGAGCAAGAGTGAGGAACGTGCCGCAGGAGTGGACGCAGGCGAATGAATCCCAACCCACCTGGGTGGACGGCATGTCGCTCGAGAAGCACAGGGATTTGTTCGGGTAGACGGCGTTGTGGTGCGCCGCAACGTTGAACGCCTGCCAAACCAGCGGAGCCCCGGTGATGTCTTCGGCCATCCACAGCATCAAGCCGTCTCGCCCTGTGGAGAGCACTACTACGTTGTTTGGAAGGTGGTGAATCTGGGATGAGACTTAGCTTGGTGATTCTCCGAGTGAGGAGGACGAATATCACGTTGAGGAGCGGTCAGAGGGACGGCCGGTCACAGTACGGTTCTCGTTCTCAGTGTGAAAAGGGAGGGAGAAGGGGGGGTGAGCAATAACAGCTTCGTTCCTGCTGGCACTGGACCATGGCCCAGTGTTTGTATCGTTTATCATTTTTAGCACAGTGAACGCCTCAGGGATGGACAATGGCGAGAATCGCACCTTGGGTTCAACTCCGTACGGGCCCCCCTCCTGGCTGCCCCGGATGCCAATGAGGACCTCTGGTTCAGACCACGTGAGTCCCTCATCAGTGGATGAAACTGAGCACAATGGGCTGTTGGTCCCTTTTGACCGGAACACAGAGTAAAGGCTCCCATCAGACCGACGCGCCATATGGTTTTCGGCGGGGTTTTGGCAGTCACTGGGACCGTTTCCGTGGGCCACGAGTGCTTTGAAGTGCCAGGAGTGACCATCATCTGCACTGCTGACGGCGACGATCGCGGGGTAAGCATGAGAGTCAGGCGAGGAAGTGTTCGTGCAATGACCATAAACCAACATGAGATAGGTGCTGTCCGGCATCAACATCGCATTCCCATCGTTGACCATGAGGAAAGTAGTACTGGAGTTGTCCCAAACAGACAGCGCGCATTCGGGCGAGTCGAACGTATACGAAACATTCAAAACACGGATCTGCTCAACGCCGGTGGGTGCCGATGCCAGAATCATTGACTGAACCACTGCATGTGTGTGATCGGTAGCGTTGACTCTGCGCAGTGGGTACGACAGGCCAAGTGCGCCCTCAGGAGCAGGTAGCACTACCTTAACAAGCCAAGGTGATAATGGTCTCGCAACCTCTCGCCACTGACATTCAGTGAGTCTTTATTCAAATGGTCAGAGGACGCACTGTGCGACCCAAGTCGGGCGATGAAAAATGCCGCCCGGTCCAGCCCTCGTCGTGCTCTTCATCTTTGTCCGCCTGAATCGACACAAGAACCTGGCCACTTCCAACGGACTCAAGAGTCTTTGCAGTCGTATTAATTTAGACATGAAAGGATATGCATTATCACCTGAGGGAAATAAACATATTGGTCCACAGCGCTGGTCTCTGTGACTGTGACGGCATCAGTTGTCGCGCGGCATCGCAAATCTCGTCACCAAGAACAGGCACCGAAGCGTGAGCCTGAATATCGCCAACCAATACGCTGGATCGATGGCTGGGGTGCAGGGGTGCAGCAACCCCGATTGCGATCCAAATCAACAAAAGTGTCCCTCGGGCTGCCATGACCTTGAAGAGTAGGGGTGGTGGCACGCGACCAGGGACCAGCCGGGACTCCGGGAGCGGCATCAAGGGAGATTCAGTTTGCTAGCTAAAATATAGGTAAGTATATACGAAAACGTTCGTTATGAATATGACGCTCTTCGGATTTTCCCATTTGTCAAGACGACCTTTGGCTGCGCCTCTTCGTCTGCCTTCGTTCGCGGCGACTCTCGGCAAAGGAACAGACTTCAACAGTGCGATGATCAACGCACGCAACTTGACGTTGCCTCTGGTACGCAGAGCGTTACGTGACACCTGCTGATATTTTTTATTTGTTGCAGGTGGCAGGCATGCTGCTTATGTTTGGGATGTTCAGCGTGATGCTCCTTCACCAAGTACGTTTGCCGTTCAAAAAAAAAAAAAAATGGCCAGTCTCTGATAGTGTTCCAGGTGCGAGAAAACTCCGATCTGACAGTGTTGTTGAGAAGGAGAGCATCTGAGACAGAGGATCTGCGTGGCGAGCTTGAATCGGTGAGAGATAAGCTCTTGAAGGTGCATTCGGTTCAGAAGCCCGGCGAGGCCCTCACCCAGGAATCTAGCGGTGCGCATGTTGTTTTATGCACTTTTTTTGACTCGTCTTTTCTCTGCAGAGCTTTGTGCTGCTGACTTTAGCAAACACGTGCGTGAGTCAACTCTCGGTGAGCTTTTTTTGTTTTCTGAGTTCTGAATCTCTCGGCTGACTGATCACAGAAAACCTCGACCCGGAGATCAAGGAGGTCTCAGCAACCGACACGCTGGATCACAACAAATTTTTCCGCAAGTGTGTTTGCAGGTTTTGGGAGAGATTTGTTGAGTCTGACATTCGCACACACAGATACGTGAGCCAAAGTCGCCCCGTGGTGATCCGTGGCGGGTGCGCGAACTGGGGGGCGGTCTCTCTCTGGACAGACGAGTACCTCAGGTGCTTCCAGGCACACTATCTCGTTGCATTTGGTGCTGTTGCATTCACGGTGAAAATCTCTCGAAAACGCTGCTGACTGTTGGGGCAGGTCAAAGGCCGGCGCAGACATGATCACTGTCGAAGGTATGCCTCGCTTCGCCGTTCTCCTAGAGGCTGTTACCATATTCCAGATCAGTGAAGAGATGTCTTTAATCCAACCCGTGCGATTCCGCAACAGATAAAAATGCACCTTGGTGCTTGCTCTTGTGGTAACCGTCTCCGCAGCAAGCAAGTCCAATGTTTTTGAGGCCGACGACAAGCCCAACAACAAGAAAATGACCGTGGAAAAGTTTCTGGTATTGATTGTGCTGTTGCTGTTTTAGTTTTCAGATTAGACTCTTGTCTGAAGTCTGATGAACTCACCGTCAGACTTCTTCTTCTTCTCCGTAACGCTCTCCTACCATCCTCTTGAGTTTTATCAGACCTCGTCTAAAACCAACTGCAAAACAGCAGATTTAGCTTTTGTGGCAACAGACACCTGGTAACGCGAAGAAATGGTTCTGGCAGGCCATCCCAATTCACCTTGATGATAAAATTCCACGAAATATAGCCTAATAACGTCTTGCTACCATCGAACTCCAGCGCTAACGCTAGGAGACGAGTCAAAGTTTGCAACGGCGTCCTAGGGTACACTCAGGGACACTTGAACCGAAACAAAACCCTCCTTGTGGGAAGATGGGAGCAGACTACAAGTGTTGACGGCTGTGAGCAGTTTAGCCCATTGGCCCCCTTGTTGTTGAACCTCGCGTGTCTCCTCGGTGTCCACCTGCTGGCAGTCCGTCCTCAGGAGGGGAACAACATCTAACTTTGTTTCAGCTTCTATGACGATAGACTTTAACACGTCCGCAGGAGGAGTATAACAACCCTGACCGAGAAGAAAACTTGTTTTTTGCCGAGGTACGAGACCTTGGTTCCTGTCTCTGTCTCTGTCTCTGTCTCTGTCTATCTCTGTGTCTCTTGCTCTCTCTCTGCCGCTCTCTGCCACTCGCTCTCTCTCCCTCCCTCCCTCCCTCCCTCTCTCATTCCCTCTCTCTTGCTCTCTCTCCCTCTCTCTGCCCTCTGCCGAGTGGCTCTGGCTCAGCGAGTGCCTGTGGGAAAAAACATTGTGTCAGTCCACTCCTCTCGGGATCTGTGCTCTTCTGCAGTTCCTAGTGCCACTAGCTCTGGTTCCTCTCTGCCCCTCTCTCTCTCCCGCTCCACTCTCTCTCCCACTCCGCTCTCTCTCCCACTCCACGCTCCCTGAGGACCCTCTCCCCCTCTCCGCCCTCTCCGCCCCCCTCGTGGTTATGCTATTGGTTACGGTTCCTGTGTGACGGGGAGGGGAGGGGCGAGATTAGAGTGTGCCGCCCGAAAATTTCACACACCCGAGGGAATAACTGGGTCGGTGGCGAGAGGGAAGGAGCGAGGGGCGGCGAGATTGGAGGCTGTGTTCCCCCCGCAAGTTTCACGCACTCCTGGGAATAACTGGGTTGGTGGCGAGAGGGAGGGCGAGAGCGAGAGCGAGATGAGGGGGGTCTGTGTCCCCCCCACTAGTTTCACACACACACGAGGGAATGACTGGGTTGGTGGCGAGAGCGAGGGGGGAGCGAGATTGGGGGGGGCAGGGTCTTTCTCACCACCCCCCGCAAGTTTCACACACCGAGGGACTCACTGGGGTGTTGCAGGAGCGAGTGCCCAAGGACCTGATCAAGGACATTTCGCTACCTGAGTTCGCTAAGTTTTTGGAGTAAGTCCTGCTGACAGTAGACCTTCCAGAGAGACTCTTTCTTGAGTGTTGTTGTTGTTGTTTTGGGGGGGGGGGGGGTGTTGATGAGTTTGAAGCTGGTTGTGAGTTCTTGATTAGTTGATAGACCTCAAAGTCGGTATGAAAACTGGGACACCGGCCGGGGGTCGCGCGCACTCACACACACACACACACACAGAGAGAGAGAGAGAGAGGCGCGCGGGGGGGCGGTGGGCTGAGTGAGGTTCACTGGCAATTGCTGCGCGCGCGCACACACACACAGGAGAGGAGAGGGAGAGGGCGCGGGGGGGCGGGGGGCTGTTTGGCACTATCGGTTCCTCTGATTCGGGCCAGAGTCACGTGAGAGGAATGAGAGCAGGATTTACACTGAACTAGGCGTGATTAGATCTGCAGTGGGAGCCGATCAGATCGAAAATCGGGCTCCTACGAGCAAAGATACAGCCTAGTGTGTAATATCGGTAGCGCGGGCTTCGGTATGAGCCGCGGTATGAGATTTGTCTTATCTGCTATCCGATATTTCTAGCGAAGCAGCAAACGGCCGTTTGTCGTTTCTCAAAGCATGCTGCCTTCGGATCCTGCTCCTTCTGACCTTCTAGCTGACCTTCTTTGTCTGCCCCACCCACCACTCCACACAATTGGAGACCATTGTTTGCAGACAAGGGTCGTGAGGGGAGGTCGTTCCTGCTAACGTTAGACTATCGAAGTAAGGCTATCGCTGGTTTCTATCCCGCTAGCCATTTCCTTAGTCGAACGTCACGCAGGGCACGTGGCGTATTTCCCCCTACCCAAATTCAAAACAAATGCAGCGGTGTGACTCTGTGCGCGCGCAGCAATTGCCGGTGAACCTCACTCACACACACACAGGAGAGGGAGAGGGCGGGGGAGGGAGGGAGAGTGAGTGAGTGAGTGGGAGAGGAGAGGGAGCCAGAGAGAGCACGGGAGAGAGAGAGTGAGTGAGAGAGAGAGGGAGGCAGGCGAAAGCCCAAACGGCAGGCGCATGCGTCTCACAGCATGTCGCAGCCACGAGTCCACCAACATGTGGATGGGAGCCTCCGGTGCAGTCGCTCCGCTGCACTACGAAAACGCTGAGCAGCTCATGTGCATTGTACGTTGCTGTGACTTGGGTGAGAGGCGTTGGGTGACACGTGGGTGAGTGTGAGTGAACTTGGTTTTGTATCGCTCTGCTGCACTACGACAACGCTGAGCAGATGTGCATTGTACGCTGAGCAGATGTGCATTGTACGCTGAGCAGATGTGCATTGTACGCTGAGCAGATGTGCATTGTACGTTGCTGTGACTGGGGTGAGAGGCGTCGGGTGAGAGGACTCGAGTGACTCTTGGCCGGGTGAGTGTGTGAGTGGGATCTTGGTTTTTGATCTTGTTTTCTGGAGAAGGTCGTGATGGTCTCTGCGTTTGAGCTCCTCTGATGCTCTCGCCGTGATCTGCCTCCACACGGACACGCGCGTGTCCACAGGCACTCCTGTGTGATGCACA
>QUTJ01031348.1:0-11032 GCA_003573635.1 Goniomonas avonlea | reverse complement strand
TCGCCTAAATGTGTGTTGTGTGTGTGCGTGCGTGAGAGAGAGAGGGGGGCACTTTGTACGGTGCTTCGCCGTCGTTGTATTTGTGTTGTGTGAGTGAGAGAGAGAGGGAGTGTCTGTGTGTGTGTGTGGCGGGCGCTTCGCCGTGATGGGCACACGAACGCACGCGCACACACCCGCACTTTCCCGCATACCCAGAATCTCCCACATCTACGCACACCAACGCACCCCACACACACACACATTCATCCACGCCCAAACACACGTGCACCAATCACACACACACACACACACGTGTGCTGTGTGCGGTGCTGTATGCTGTGTCCTTTTCCGCTGTGCCATGTACTTCGTCCGCCGTCGTCTGCAGGCACACAGCGCACACGAGAGCACACAAAAACACAAAAGATTCGTTGAGGCAGCTAAAAGCAACTTGCTCAGTGTGGAGCTGTGCGGTTCGTGTGTGAGTGAGAGTGATTTCAAATATCCTGGAAACCGCTGCACGGCCAACAACACACACACCCAGGCGCCCAACCTCTCCCCTGCCTCTGTCTCTGTCTCTGTCACAGTGCGACTGTCGATCGTTGCTTACCCAACAGCAGGCTCGAGGACTGGCTTGCCTCAGTCGCCTCGTCGCTCTCAACCTTGCCGTCAACTCCCTTGAGGATGAGGTAAGACTCTCCTTGTTTCGTTCACTCTCGTTCGCTCTCTCACTCTGTAACCTTGCCGTCTACTCGCTTTAGGAGGGATCAATCCAGATGCCGAGGGCGGGGGAGAGCAGAGAGTCAGAGAGGCAGAGAGGCGGAGAGACGGAGACAGCGAAACAGAGACAGAGCAGACAGACAGACAGGCAGGCAGGCAGACAGACAAGACAAGACACACAGACAGAGAGAGAGAGGGAGGGAGAGAGCGAGGAAGAGAAAGAGAAAGCTAGTCCAACTCTGCCTGCTGCAGGGTATGGAGGCACTGGCGCAAGGGGTCCACAACCTGGCTATCCTCGACGTCGGTTACAACAAGTTCGGGAGTGGAGGCGAGAGAGACAGACAGAGACAGAGACAGAGACGGACAGACAGACAGGCAGACAGGCAGGCAGACAGGCAGGCAGGCAGGCAGAGAGACACGGAGGAGATGGAGGCGTCCAGGAGATGTGTGTGTGTGTGTGTGGAAGGGAGGAGACGAGGTGGTGTGTGTAGGAGGTGTGCGTGGGGAGGAGATGGGACAGAGAGAGAGAACCAGTCCAACACTTCCTGCAGGGTATGGAGGCACTGGCGCAACGGGTGTCACAGCTCCACAACCTGGCTATCCTCGACGTCGGTTACAACAAGTTCGGGAGTGGAGGCGAGAGAGCCAGACAGAGACAGAGACAGGGACAGGGACAGGGACAGAGACAGACAGACAGACAGACAGACAGAGAGAGAGAGAACCAGTCCAACACTTCCTGCAGGGTATGGAGGCACTGGCGCAAGGTGTGTCACAGCTCCACAACCTGGCTATCCTCGACGTCGGTTACAACAAGTTCGGGAGTGGAGGCGCCACTGCGTTGGCAGACGCTCTCAAGTACTGCACTCGACTTGCTGACCTCAACCTCGAGGTGATGTCTCGTCTCCCTCAATTTGCTCCTGTTGCAAACAGGGTGTCGATCGGTTGCCCAAAAACAGGTTGAAAACTACGCTGAGATTCTGAAAGTTTGGTTCACTATGATGAAGCTTGTGGTACAGTTTCGACAAGAGTTTTGTTCACGAGTTGGCACCGCACAACGCACTGAACAATGACAGATGCACGAACGCGCAGACACGCACGCACTCACCCCCCTCTCCCCGTCTCCCTCTCTCTCTCCCCCCCCCCCCCTCCCTCCCCCCCTCCCCCTCCCCCTCCCCCCCCCCCCGCCCTCTCCCTTCTCCCTCCCTCCCTCGACCAAGATGTCTGAGAGACTTGCTGTGCACTACACTCTGTGACACTGATGATGTCGAGTCCTCGCTCTTTCGTGTGCAACACACAATCAGTAACGCCATTGTGCCTGGCCCTGTCTTTCAAGTTTCAAGTTTGCTTCAAATTCAAGTTTGCTTTAAATTTAGCCTCAACCTGACACTCGCATTGTCCGCCACAGGTCAACCTCCTGCTGTCGAGCGGCGCCATTGCTGTTGCAGGGAGCTTGATGAGCTCAACGGGATTGACATCCCTCAATCTCAGGTAATGCCACCAATCACTGTGACATGATTGGGGTCGATGAGTTAGGTTTCTCTCACCGCTCTCGTGCTTTCTCTCTCACTCTCTCTGCCGTGGCTCTCTCTCTCTCTCTCCGTTTCTCTCGCAGCGGGTTCCAGGGTGTTTGAATAAACTCTCTCTGTCTGTCTGTCTCTGTGTTTTTTTTCTCTCTCTCTCTCCTCTCTCTCTCTCTCTCTCTCTCTCTCTCTCTCTCTCTTCCATGAACAGCCAAATCAGCAGAATCCTTCCCGTAGCTACCACAACAGAACCCCAGGAGCAGCATATTAATTATCCTCGCAGCTACAACATGATTGGGATCGAGGGCACCTCTGTTATCTACATATTGACTATACCTGCGGCTACAACATACTTGGGCTTGAGGGCACCTCTGTTATCTACATATTGACTATGCTCGCAGCTACAACATGATTGGGGTCGAGGGCACCTCTGTTATCTGCCGTGCAGTCCTGAGATGTCCCGATATGCGCCGATTAATCTTGGCAAAGAATGCCATGGCGGATGAGGGAGCTGCGGAGGTTACCACCACAGCGCTTCAGCTGCCTGCGCTCACTGCACTGGACATCTCGGGGAATGGGATCACAAAGCTGCCTCCCGAGGTATCCATTCACTCCCACCCGTACCTCACTCATTTTACTGCACTGGACATCTCGGGGAATGGGATCACAGGGATCACAGTGCTTCCTCCCGAGGTAGCCCATCACTCCCACCCGTACCTCACTTGCACTGGACATCTCGGGGAATGGGATCACAATGCTTCCTCCCGAGGTAGCCCATCACTCCCACCCATACCTCACTTGCACTGGACATCTCGGGGAATGGGATCACAAAGCTGCCTCCCCAGGTCACCGTTCACTCCCACCTGTGCTGCACTAGGCTTACTGCACTGGATCTTGGGAAATGGGATTCTAGTGCTTGCTCCTGAGGTCACCCGTCACTCCCACCCTTCCCCTTACACGCCATCACACACTCCCACCCGGACCACACTCATCTCACTACCTGGACATCTCAGGGAATGGGATCTGAGGTCGCTCGTCTCCCCCGCTCCCCACACGCACACACCCATATCGCACTAAGCTCAATTCATGGGCATCTCGGGAGGGAAAACATATAATATATATAAGATATATATATATAGATAGATAGATAGATAGATAGATAGATAGATAGATTCACGTTATGCAGCACCATGAATGGGATTACCAAGCTCCCTCCCGGTCACTCCCACCCATTCCTGACACCCACGCACACACGCCCACCTGTACCTCACTCCCGTCCTGATGACTTGCTCTCTCGGTCCTCTCCACCCCCCTTCTCGACTTCCCGTTCGCCCGCTCCCCTCTCTAGGTGGCCAACATACTCAAGCACTGTGCTACCTCACGCCAGATACACCTTGCAGTGTCGAGCAAGACAACCGCAGTCACTAACAATGTTGCGCACGCAGTTCGTACAGTTAACCCAGCTGACGGAGTTGCACTTTGGCGGCAACAAATTCACTGCTGAGAGTGCACCGTTGCCCCCCTATATCGTGGCCAAGTGTGCACAAGAGGCTGCTGCTGCAGCAGCAGCAGCGGCGGCAGCAGCTGCTGCTGCGTCTCCTCCGAACTCACCGCTCGGTCCGCTCCAACGCTGATATGCACGTGGAATGTGTGTCGGCAACGCCTTGTTGTCCCTTACACAAGAGGCTGCTGTGTCTCCTCCAAACTCACCGCTCGGTCCGCTCCAACGCTGATATGGCTGTGTGTTTGCATGTTTGACCTGTGTTGGCAACGCCTTGTTGTCCCTTACATCGTCAAGTGTGCACAAGAACCTGCTGCTGCGTCTCCTTGAAACACTTGAAACTCACCGCTCGGTCCGCTCCAACACTGATCTGCTCCAACACTGATCTGGCTGTGTGTTTGCACGTGCGGCGTGTTTTGGCACCACCTTGTTCTCCCTTACATGGTCAAGTGGCACAAGAGGCTACTGCTGCGTCTCCTCTGAACTCACTGCTTCGACCCTGATATGGCTGTGTGTTTGCACAACGTGTGTCGGCAACACCTCATTGTACCTTACATTGTGGCCAAGTGTGCACCAGAGGCCGCTGCTGTGGCTGTGTCTCTTCCAAACTCACTGCTCTCCAACGCTGATATGGCCATGTGTTTCCACACATCCTTTACACACTACTCACCGTGCTCCTCCTTCAAACTTGCCACTCCTGACAACGCTGTGTGTTTGGCAACAGGGTTTATCGTCCAGGTGTTGGACTCACTGGGGCGGGGGTAAATCAGATTTATTAGACTATTGGCATGGCAATAGCCCCATTGGCCAACGTCTCTACAACGGACAAACCCACCTCAGGGTGGGCAGACACTGCCTGGAATCAGATTTGGTGAGGCAGTGCGGCAAAGCGCGACTTGTGAATTAATAAAGACACATTCCCGCTCACAACTGCGCTCGGAGACACAGGGGTGTCACCCAAGTCCCAGCTGCAAACAACCTAGGGCTATGAGCCAAAGCCAAGTGTGGGTTAGGATGCAACTAGAACAATGATCCAAGTTCAAGGTATATGTAGTGCACATGTGAAGCTCGATGCGCAATGACACATAAAGCCCATGGCTTCCATGGACAGAAACGAGAAATATAAATTTAAAGAAATAAAGAAAATAAAGGAAACAGTGACTCGAGACGCACGTCCCTGGTTCTTGGGGCTCAGACAGCAACTCAATACTAAACTCTCCCTATAAACCCGAAGGGGTGGGTTTGGGTGCAACTAGAGTCATTAGTAAGTTATTAGGGATATGTGTGTACAGTTGGTTACAGGCGGAGCTTCCATGGGTGCTAGGAAGCACACCGGCCCAGACATCGCAACAGGCCCCCCCCAACATGGACGTGGGCCACTTCAACCTCAGGGGAGCTAGAGGAGGCACGCAGCCATGGCCAACCTGGACCAACCATGGGCCATCGCCCTCCTTTGTATCCCCCTTGTGGGGGGGACTATTTCAATAAATCATACTAGATCACGGGTTAAGACGAAGCCTGAAACAACACATTTTCAGTTGCAAGGATCTATAAGAAGAAGAAAAAACACCCAATTTGGCGGACTTTGATCTATTTTTTGACTGATTTCGACTGAACTCCATATGGGCCGTTGAAGCTCAAGCAGCCGCCTGAAGAGTCCCCTGGAATTAAGGACGAAACCGGTTGCGGCAATATACCAATCCATTCAGTGACCTCCAATTAGTCAGGGGTCTGCCCTTGCTTCAGGTTCCTGTCCCGTTTCCAACTCATGCTTAATTGTACAGGCCAAATAGGGGGTAAATATAATTTATTGAAATTAATCAACAACACGGGGTATTGAGTCGCCACCAGCGTGGAGAAGTTGAGCGAAGCGGAGTCGTCGGCTGGTCCCCCACGGAGACCCCCCCCCCCTGAACTCAAACACCAAATAGCGCGGTCGGCTCTGCATTGGTCCCCGCAGGGTTTGATTCTTAATATCATAATCCAGTTGGATTTTGTATCCGCGCATTGATCCATTCATTAAATTCAACCCATTCGTGCAGTCCAATCGCGTGATCTCAGGTGGTAATTCTGAGATAAACTGAGTCCATACATCGTATCAGGTCTGAGTCTCATATGCGACTGTATTTGGATCGGAGATCATGGATCGATATCAGGCTTCAGAGTCTGGGCGCGGCAGATCTATTTTGCAGGCCAAGTGGAGCTTTGGCGGGCCTTGGCCCGGCGTTGGCTAAGTCACGTGCCAGTCATAAAGACGTGAGGCTAACACCCGGGTTGGGAGACTGCATTTCCACTCCGAGAGCCCAGGGACGTGCCACAGCCAACACTTGCATACAACCGCAGGGTAATACATCGTCACGTGGTTGGAAGCTATACGGCTTCTCAGCTAATCTCTCGATGATCTTCTTCTCCCGTTGATGGTTTTCTTGCTTTCTGCGCCTTCTTGCATGTATTGTTCTGTGTTTTCCGAGGCATGTCCGAGTCGGTTCTCCCTCCGGTATGCTTCGAGAGCTCAGGGGCGTCTCTACGCGCATGAACCACCGGGTTATACGCTGAGGCTCTGACTGGGATAGCCGGCTGCATTCTTTGTGTGTGTTCAACGGTTTTTGCTTGTGCTTCTATAATTTCTCACTCGTTTCCTTTGTCTTTGCGAAATCTAAAAAACCTGGAGCCTGAGTCACTGAGTGCCTTCGTGCCTGTAATCAAGACTACAGAAAAAACAATGACAAGGTGGAACCAGTTTGGCAGTGGGTCGGACCAACAAAGGCACTCAGGGCACCAGTTTTTTTGAGATTTCGCAAAGACAAAGGAAACGAGTGAGAGAGAAGAATGGGCAGCCACGAACACGTATATTACATTGTGACCCCGCTTCGACTGGTTCGCTCTGATCCTGGGATCAGTCAAGTTATCCCGAAGTCATTTCCGCGGAACAACCCTATCCAGAGATAAGCTCGGTAACATACAGGGGACACGCCACCGCAGCTCAGTGGAAAGCTCGGGAACTTTCGAAAACCGCAGTTAGCTGGAAAACGCTGTCCAGAGATCGAGTGCAGCAGACCACGCACCCCGCCTCCGCAAAAGCTCGGCGAAAAGGTCGGGCACACGCTACAGAGATAGTGCAGCAGACAACAGAGAGGAGGAAGAGAGGGGAGAGGGAGAAGACATTCCAACCCCGTTGAAGTCAACCATCGGGCCTGTTAGGAGGCATCGTAAAACCGCTGCAACCTCCCTATCTTGTTGGAAACTGTGTGCGCTGGAGAACTCTAGGACCACGCGTCGTTTGGGGAGGGAAATAGCAGAGACGACCCGGTCCACAGAAGCCTGGGTCGTCGTGAGGCTTACCCAAGGCCACAGCATGAGACGTCGCGAGGCTGGAGTGTCAGTCGCGAGGCTGGAGTGTCAGTCGCGAGGCTGGAGTGTCAGTCGCGAGGCTGGAGTGTCAGTGGCCTGCCGACCTCCATCAGCTCACCACGCAAAGCACCCACGACAGTGGCATCATCTACTCCCAGGCACCAGCCATCGTCTGCTTTGACCTGCGACCCACCACAGCGACGAAAACCACTTTCTCTTCCTCCTCGCCGTTGAGAGGGCACTCCCATCAGCTCTGGCGCACCCACCCCACCGTGGCATCGTCTACTCCCAGTCACTCCAGTTATCGTCTGCTTTGGCCTCCGCCACCGCCACCGCAGCGACGAACAATCGCCATCAACCGCAGCGACGAACAGTCGCCATCAACCGCTTTTCTCTTCCTCCTCCTGGTCGTCGAGCGTACACCTCCATCAGCTCTGGCGCACCCACCCTCACAGTGGCATCGTCTCCTCCCAGTCACCCCAGTCATCGTCTGCTTTGCCCTCCCTCAGCTCACCACGCGAAGCACCCACGACCAGTCACCCCAGTCATCGTCTGCCTTGACCTGCGATGCAGGACCCACCACAGCAGCAGCGGTGGCGGCGGCGGCAGTGGCGAGAGCCTTGTCCTTGGCTTTCTCCTCCTCCTCGTCCACCATGATCCACTCGGGCGGCTGTAGTTCGGCATCGAGAGCGAGCGACTTCAATTTCACCTCGTTGGCCTCCTGACAAGGTCAGGAGTCAAACACTGAGCGCGCGCTCTCTCTCTCTCTCTCTGTGTGTGTGTGCGTCTCTCTGTGTGTGTCTCTTTCTCTGCAAGGTCAGGAGTCAAATACTGAGCGCTGTCTCTCTCTCTCTCTGTGTGTGTGTCTCTCTGTGTGTGTCTCTCTTGCTGCCCTGGGGCAAGGGAGCGTGGAGTGTGCGCGTGAGTTTGAATGCGTGAGTGCGAGAGCGCGTGTTGCGTGCGTGTGCTTGTGAGTAAGGTGTAGATGTGGGTGTGGGTGTGTGAGTGTGTGAGTGTCTGAGTGTGTATGTAAGTGCGAGGGAACAAGGGGAGGGGAGAAACAAAGGAGAGCACGCCGACGCGAGACACGCGGCGAGAGAGAGAGAGTGGAGTGTGAGACCTGTGCACCCTGGATGCTCTCAAAGAAACTCACAGCATCTCCCGCGCCCTCGGCAGAAGCCTCTCCTTCAGCCGCTGGTGCGGCTGGTCTGGAGGCCGCTGGAGCAGCAGCCGTCGGCTCAACGGCCGCGGCTTGGGAAGGAGCCGCAGCTGGTGCTGGGGTGACGTCTGTCACATCATCGGCGTCCCAGGTAAGCTCGTCGTCTGCCGACTCCTGTGCGACTCGCTGCAACACTGCTGCACGCCGTTCCTCCTCTTCTCGCAGCTTCGACACTGCGTACACGTACCGAGCCCAGAAATCTCGATAGCTCACCTCAGCCGGAACTGCGAAGACGAATCAGTGAAGCAAACACAACAAGATTTAGCGAAGCGCACCGAGTTTGGTGTGAACGTCTCTCAGGCGCTCGTGCATCTCAAGCATTTTCGAGATCTCCTCTGTGTGTTCTTCAGCCGTCCAACCTGGGACACTGTAAGTGCGCAGCACAAGGGCACGAAAAATCTTGGAATATAATAAGGAAACCAGTGGCGAAAACCCAAGAATGCGCAGACCTTCCGTGAAGGTGAAGAAGGCCTCTTCCTCTGGATTCGCTCGGAAAGTTGCCTCGTCTTCTTGAAGCGCGTCCAATCTCGCTCGAGTTCGATCATACCTGAGATCATAGTCAAGGTTGATCATTGTCATGGCTGATTCCTCACGCTTGTGCGTCGCCATGGGAAAACGAAGGAGGAGGGCCCTGATCATCGGCAAGCTGGTGGAGAAAGCCAGTCGTACTGCACGCAAGGGTGAATCCAGGAGCAACCCAAGTCAGGGCACCTTTTAATCACACCCTCACCCAATCGGCCAATGCGCTGGACGAACGAGGGCTGATTTGGGTCCTCGGTGTGGGTAACCTTTTCGACCGCCTCGGTTGTGTCGTGCTTGACAACTGTCACAAACTCGGCAAGGTCCCTCTTGTAGACTGCAGCCATGCTCGCAGTCTAGTCAACAAAGGTGAGAAGGGTATTGGTGTCATTGGAAAAATAACCTTGTCCTTCAGACTCCCGAGCCAACCACCGCCACCTCCGCCTCTGAAAAAGAATAAGTCTCAGAACACACAAAAAACGGAAGAAAACGCCGCACCCAGCGGCAGGGTCACTTGGCTGCAGCAAAATGTGTGAGGAGAGACCAGCACATGCGGAATGGTGCGGGTACCTGCGAATCTCCGCCCACCCACCCTTTGAGAAAGCTCATCTTTTTTGCTTGGTTGGGCTGTTCTGGGTTCTCGATAGCTTTGAAGAACAACGCTACCATACACGCGTTCTTCGCGTTGAGCGATCAGATCGAACAGGAATCAATGCAATTCGTGCCGTGCCTGCCAGCGGCAGAGGCGAGGCAACGCTTTTCCAGATCCGAGCCGTTCATTGTCAAAGGAAGTATCAAATGGCCAGCGTTGCAATTGTGGAGAGCTGGCCCCCAAGGGGTTGCTTCCCTGACGCGCACACAGGGCGACACGCTCGTCGACGTAGCCCTGTCGGCGAAACCGGAATTTTCTGGTGATGTTCGCGAGCATCAGAAAGCCTCAATGAGGTTTTCAGACTTTTTACAGCGTCAATTTACAGAGTCTGACTCTGAGGAGACCCATGGTCTCGCTCTCTATCTTGCGCAATGTTCCATGTTGAATCGGGAGGAGCCAGCAGTGCTCCCCGATTTGCTCTCTGATATCAATGTTCCGGATTTCGTTCCAGGAGGCCTTGCAAACATGTGCTCTATCAACCTTTGGATGAGTTTCCGACCGAGGCTCTCGTCGACGGTAGCTTCGACCTGCGCTGACTGCGTCATTTGATTGATTTTCTGCAGTTGCACTTTGACGCACACGACAACTTGTTGTGCTTGGTATCTGGCGAAAAGACGGTGCAACTATTTCCCCCAGATATGGTATGCGCTACGCGTGGCACATTTGACTGACTAAACCTCCTCTGCCCCTGTCTCACGCATTTTCCCAAGGCTCCGACTGCTGGCCTCAATGCTCTGTCCAGCGCATCGCCAAACCATTGCAGTGGGGGTGCCTCCGACCTCAAGAACGGTCGCACCGCATGTCTGAGTGCAGGAGACTCTCTTTTTATCCCAGAAGGCTGGCTACACCAGGTGCGCTCATTCGCAGTACATTCGCAGTACATTCAGCATGAGGTTTCGGCGGGGTCAATCACTGTTGGTCAGGTTCGTGCCAGGGATAAAGCCCCCAGGCGAACCAAAGCTTGTAGCAATTGCTGAACTCAGTGTTTTCACACATCGGGTGACCAATTGAGCAGGTGGAGTCACGAGGATACACCGTTGCCGTCAATTTTTGGTGGGCTGGGCCGCTGTGGCGTGCTCTGCGGCTTCCTGCTGGCCCCGGGTCGGCTTGTTGCTCGGTATGTTAAACATATTGAGGCACAGGGAGAGAGGGGAGAGAGAGAGAAGAGAAGAGAGAGAGAGAGAGAGAGCGAGCGAACGAGAGAGTGAGTAGTGAGTGAGAGAGAGAGGGAGAGAGAGAGAGATGCGTGTGTGTCCTAGTGGAAGTGCAGAACTGTGTGTGAAAGTGTGTGCGGAGCTGTGTGCCAGGGTGCGTGCGCGCGCGTGCGCGCGCGTGTGTGGGGATATCTGTCTCTCCCTCTCTCTCTCCTCTTCCCTGTGTGTGGACCTGACTGCACCTGACAGAAAGCAAGTGGCGCTGTCATCGGGAGCACTGACACGGAGTGGCCGACCCTCTGGCCGTATGTCACACGTCGGCTCTTGGGTCAACTGTCGCACCAGCGCAGCGCCGTGCGTTAACATTCATTGATTTCTCTCGATTTCCTCCGCTTCCACTCTCTCCCCCTCCCTCCCTCC
>QUTJ01031347.1:0-11032 GCA_003573635.1 Goniomonas avonlea | reverse complement strand
GGGGGGGCCGGCGCGGACGGCGGGTGCCGCAGTGTCGCAAGCGCCGACTGCGTAATCATCGGGTGCATGTCTCGGGGGAACACCTGCGGAATGAAGTCCGGGCCATACAAGGTCTCCAGGATCTTGTGGTACCTGCCGCGGCGCGGGTCACGCATACGACCACAAACTGCAGCGTCAAACGGCGGCAAGTCAACGAGGGAGGTGGGTCTCAGGGGGAGGTGAAGGCCGGCAAAGAACGATGGCTGCGTTGTGAAAGTGACGCTCTCACCGGCTGACAATTTGACGGCGACGGAACTTGCGCAGAGGGCAGAGCTCGCCATAGTCGACGCTGAAGTCACTGGGGAGGATGGCAAACTTCTTCACTGTGGGCGCAAACCCCTCGGTGTTGATTTCTTGAATGCCCTCGTTGAGCAGGCAGCGGAACTTGGGCGAGGCAGTGGCGTCGCGCACCGTGGCGACGGTGATGCCTGCCAGACTGCGCCACCACTTTAGTCTCAGGCATGGGGCGAGAGCGAGATTCTTCAAACCACTAGGGAGGGAAAACAGAAGGTGACGCACTTGGCGCGGTGGACGACTTCGTCGGTGAGCTTGTCGGAGCCGAACTCCGTCTTGAGCGTGAGGAAACAGGTCAGGTTCTTCATGCGATCGCCCATGACCATGCAGTGGCGGACCAGCGGCAGTTTGTCTCGGATTGCAGCCTCCAGCCGCCACGGCAACAGCCGAGTCGGCGGGTCCTTGTTGACAATCAACACCTGCGCACACAGTATCAACGCACGTTTTTGTTTACCACCGTTGACAATCAACAGCTGCCGGTATAGACGGACGGACGGACGGACAGACAGACAGACAGACTCGGGGGAGCGTGGATGAGAGACAATCTGGGGTGTTGTCGACGGTTGTGCGCTTGCTGTCGTCAGGCTCACCTCACGATTGAGCCCGTGGAGGGTGAGGAAGCCAGGCTGGTCGGCCTCGCCGGCGTCGCCAGAGTGGAACCACGCCTGCGCATCCAGCGCCTCGGGCGTCGCTACAGGATTGAGGAGGTAGCCCATGAAGATGTGGCGGCCACTGCGCGTTGACTATCAGACGACCTTTTTGGTTCATCTCCTCTACAACCCTATTTTCACAGCAATATTTTGGTTTCGTTTATCGCGGCGATGCCTACAAGGTGTGCTAAGCACGCTGCGGTCGGCGATGCCTACAAGGTGTGCTTGCTGTGCGCTACCTGCAAGGTGTGCTTGCTGTGCGCTACCTGCAAGGTGTGCTTGCTGTGCGCTACCTGCAAGGTGTGCTTGCTGCGCAACACGCACGGTGACACACGCACCGGTAGAGGACTTCTCCGACAGTGTGCTCCTTGTTCTTGAGAATGGCCATCTCGGTGCCTCGCACGGAGCGACCAACCGACCCCAGTTTGCTTGTGTTCACGCCAGACACATTGAGTGTCTGCGGGCCTGTGGACTCTGCACAGCCGTAGATCTCGTGAACCTGGATGTTGCACGACAAGAAAAAATCCAGGTTTGAGGCAAGCATGGGCGAGGAGCAGGAGGCTGCAAACTTGCAGGTGTCAAGGCCCAGCTTGACTGCCACGCCCTCAATCATTTTGCGGGCGATGCCGAAGCCTGCAGGCTTGGACGCGCCTCCCTGAGAACAACAGTCAGCGCCTCAGAGCACGGGAGGCCCTCGCCCCTCGCCCCCCCTCCCGTCTCTCCCTTCCCGTCTCTCCCGTCACTCCCGTCCCCTCTCTCCCGTCGACCCTGTCCCCTCTCTCCCGTCTACCCCGTCCCCCCTCTCTCGTCTCTCCCGTCTTCCCTCGTGCGCGCGACGGCAGATAGAGGGAGACGGCGAACGAGACTGCAAGTGCGCTGCAAACGGTACCATGAGCGCTTTAAAGGGGAGGGCTGTACACACCAGCACGAACACGACAACGATCGCTACGAGACGCACTAGAGAGGGAGGGAGGCAGGGCGAGAGGGTGAGTGACACCCAGAGAGAGATGACAGAGAGTCAGGGAGGGCGGCTGACCTGCGCTGCGGCATTGCCCGCCTTGGTCTTGCTCATGGCCCAGTGGTTGAGCCGCGTCTCCTTGTCGAGGATGCGCGTCTCGACGTACTCCTGCATGCGCTCCCACACCTCGGGGATGGACAAGAAAATCGTTGGTTTGGCCTTGACCAAGGCGTGGAACAAGGGCTCTGTTCGCAGGAGGTCGCTCGGAGACACAAAGACCTACTCACGCCGTGTCAGTCGGTCACCTGGTGTTTGCGTCGCACTGCGCCGTGTCACGCGTGTTTTGCGCCAAATGTTGTGCCGCAGAGCCGGCCGTGTCGCTGGTGTTTGTGCCGCACAGCCGGCCGTGCCACGCGTGTTTGCGTCACATGTTGTGTCGCACAGCCGGCACGCGTGTTTGTGTCGAACAGCCGGCCGTGCCACGCGTGTTTGCGTCACATGTTGTGTCGCACAGTCGGCCGTGTCACTGGTGTTTGTGTCGCACAGCCGGCCGTGCCACGCGTGTTTGCGTCACGTGTTGTCACGTGTGGTGATACAGCGGGCGTGTCACGCGTTGGGGAGCGCGGTGACCCACCTGCATGCCGGAAGAGAGGGGCAAGAAGATGTCGAAACACTGCGCCATGTGGTAGCTCAGGGGCAGGTGGGTCACAATGCGATCAGCCTCAGAAACCAGGAGTTGTTTGGTCAACGATCCAGCCATCCAGGTCACGTTGTCGTGGCTGCACGCTCGATGTCAAGAAACGGCGCACATGACAAGAAAACAGCAAAACCTGAGCATCACAGCGTACCCACATCCGTTGCATCACAAGGAAGTCACACCTGAGCATAACGGCCTTCGGGTTGCCAATGGTGCCGGGAGTGTAGACCAGCGAGCAACACATGCCAGGGGTCTGACCCTTGACACGTTCCTGCAACGACTCCCGGAGTTTCGTCTGTTGCTCCTCGGTTTGTGCATGAGGTAGTCTGGGGCGCTCGTCAGTCGCAGCGCCGTGGATTAGCAGTGCAGAGACAGCGCCAGACACAGTGCAGCCGTGAGCGCCAGACACCAGGAGAGACACAGTATGAGCCAGACACAGTGCAGACACAGTGTGCGCCAGACACTAGGAGAGACACAGAAAAACACAGTACAGACACAGCATGCGCCAGTACAGACACAGTACAGTCACGGGACAGACACAGTACAGACACAGCATGCGCCAGACACCGGACAGACACAGTACAGACACGGTGTACCAGACACATTGCAGACACAGTACAGACACAGTACAGACGCAGTGTCTGGTGCAGTGTACCAGACACAGTACAGCGCCAGAGCAACGGCTGGTGATCAAAGGGGCACACCTGATGAACTTGTCCCATTTGAAGACACCGACAAAACCCTCTGCCTTGTTGACTGAGGTGGCCTCAGCGACACCGTACTGTGCCAGTTCCTGCAGCTGGTCAGACACACGCACTGTGCCCTAACGCCTCGCGCACCGTGGGGTTGAGAGGCGCAGGGCCGTACTGAATGATAGCGCGCAGCTTGGGCAGGTGCGCGCGAACCTTGAGAAACTTGAGGAGAGTTGCTGGCCCGTCAACAATCGCCACCACCGCCTGATACAAGGTCAAACACAAGCATGACCTACTATGCACAGGAACGCGAGTAGAGACGGAAAGGTCCGCACCTCGGACTGCTCAGCTTGGTAATGGCAGACGCTGTCCGAAATCTGGCTGTAGACACCGCAGGAAATGCCACCGGCGTAGATACAACCGATGGATGCGACCATCCATTCATAGGAGTTATCGCCCATGATGTTCACTGACTGGTGCGGCTCTAGACCAAGAGCAATGAAGCCCATCGCAGCACGAAGAACATCCTGGACAGCGATATCAGATCTCACTTCCGTTTGCCCGCCGCCTGTGGAGAGACCACAAACGTTCACAGGAGGTGAGGACACAACCATTCACACTAGGAGAGGCCACAGACGTTCACACTAGGAGAGGCCGCAAAGGTTCACAGACGCCTACGAGTTGAGTACCTGATTGAACTCTCCCCATGTGGAAGCCTGAAACTCAGCCTGCGGGTCGCTGCGATGCCAGATAGCAGGTTTGTGCTGAAGACGCGCCGCAGTGGCTTCGAACACGTGCATCACCTGTGAACAATCATTTACTCTGAGGAGCCAACGGCATTTTTGCGGAAATAACGGAATGAATGGGCGACGAACCGTGAGAGGATTCTCAGATCCCTCTGTGCCCTTAGAACGCGGACGCAGAAGTTGTGCGTTGCGCTGAGTCACCCAGGTTGTGCCATACGTGGGCTGCTTGGACAGCAGTGCCACATACTGCAGTCAGGTGAGCTCACCACTGCTAGCGCGCCCTGTAACTTACATCGGCAAGATCCTGGTGCAGGGCCGCAGACCCAGTCGCATGCGCATGTGTTGCAGACCCAGTCGCCTGCGCTTGCGGCGCGGGCTTGGGCTCAGAGGGGGCAAAGGCTGCAGCCGGTTGGGTCGCCTGTGCCTGCGCGGCTTGCTGCGAGGCGAAAAACGCTTGCTGTGCTTGATTGGATGCAGCCTGCGAAGCGGCTGCTTGTTGAGCTGCTGCCTGTTGCGAAGCGGCTGCTTGTTGAGCTGCTGCCTGTTGCGAAGCGGCTTGTTGGGCCGCCGCTTGCTGGGCTGCTGCTTGTTGGGCCGCCTGTGCGGCCGCTTGCGCGTTTGCTGCCTCTTGGGCCTGAGCCGCAGCGGCAGCAGCCTGCTGCTGGGCAAGAGCTGCTGCCTGTGCTGCCTGTTCAGCCTGCAAACGAAGAGTGTTGGCGTGGGCTTGAGCTTGTTGCGCCGGAGACGGAGCGGGTGCCTGTGCGGCGGCCGGCGGCGAAGCCGCATTCTGTGCAAAAGTCAGAAAAACCTCACCGCACCATCGCGTACCGTTGACACAAGATTGCTATAGGGCGTCGATTGCACGTTCGAGACTGGCACGCGGTGATGATTTTGCCGTTGTGTGTTGTGCAGGGCGCTGTCACACTGTGGTGCGTTCAGAGAAATGCCAACATTACGAGCTCAATTACCAGTTGACAGTACTTGGCACCTGTCGGATCCGGACTGACAATGTCCACAGACCGGCAATCTCGACAGAAAACAACTGCCGGCTTCTCTGAGCAAAGATCACAGAGTGCCGCCATGGTTCCCGACTGTTGTTCTGGTCCTCAAGTGTGGTCCTTCTTTGACAGACCTGCTGACTTGGATATTGTCAAATTCACAAAAAAACTCATATATCGTATGAGGAGCATCACCTCGGCGTCAAATACATCACAACCTATCCTCTTATGGATGATTTGGCCCATATGAAGGAATCGGACATCCCCCAAAGGGGGAGAAAGGGACCTCTGAAGGGTGAGTAATAAGGGAGTTGTGTACAACCCGAAACCGTCATGACGAACGGGCGAAGTTCCAAGTTCCGAGACAGCTTGCCGAGGATACGGTCACCGCCTGCACCTACACTGGTAAAAGAAATGGGAGGTCACAGCTGTCTGATTCTGTTTCATGAAGGCCGACAACCATTTCCAGAACTGCTGTGCAGCCAAGATACCGTGAAGATGTTCATTGGTTGACAGTACGATCCGCCCGGTTGAACAAAAATGTTTGTTTCTAGTTTTCAATTTTCTTTTCGTTTTTTTATGCGCGCCGCAATGTGGTGTGTATCCTGAGGATTTCACTTTGGGCCGTGCATATGGCCGGTGTGCTGAAGCGACTTGAAAGCTCTAACGCTCTGTGCACAGCTCTGCGAACTCTCATAGGGCTGTTGATTCTTGTGAGACGGAGCCCCGGCTTTAGTCTGCACATTCCATTGTGATCTGGCACTGGCTTTATAACTTGTTGGCTGGGTCCTGTTTGTGGAGTCTCTGTCGATTGGTCTGAGCCCGGATTGGTCAGTACTTCGGAGAACCAGAGAGACATATCTCTGGAGCAGCAGCCACAAGTTGCGCAATCTGGGGTCACAGTCAAGTGAGTCGAGGGAAATAATTTTCGCACGTCGACCCACCTGGGCATCCGGCGAGTGGTCCAACACACGAACCATGAGTCCATACACGTGCGCGTCAGCCGGGTCCTGCAGAGTCCACTCAAGGCCCTCGTTGGCCTTGTACTAGAGAGAGTCCGTGTGAGTGTCGGGCAGACCATATCAGCACTGGAGTTTCTCAGAGCCGAGTAGGCATGGGTTGAAAGAAATCGGATGAATTGTTGCACAAATGAATAAAAGGGAAGGGGGGCAAACATGAGTGTCAATCAGACGATTCGCTGGCCAGAAGTCTTCGGGCAAGGAACTGCCTGCCTCCGTGAATGATCCAGGCCTCACTCTTGTCTGAAACACAGCCTGCGGGCACGGTTGGACCAGGGAATGAGGTCACTTCTGCTTCGAACCAAAGCAAAAACAAAAAAAGCTGTGTACCTGGGCCCACTTGCCGCTGGCGAGCTGAAAACACGGCGATGGTGGAAAGGTCGGAGATTTGGATGCAAGTGCAGCATATTGGATGCTCGGTGACACCAGGACACTTGAGGCATCACATGCAGAGCTGTGCCGCAGCAACTTTGCCCCAGCAGTTGTGCCTAGAGTTGTCACACAGCAAGTCCCATCGCAAACAATGCAAACCTGGTTTCAGAAGACCAAATTGGATGATGCTGTCACAGACATGATCAACCTTGGTGCCATGATACGCCACATGCCAGCCATCGAATCTGTTGTCGAATTCCTCAAGTCGAAGCGCGAATCGAGTCCACCCTGTTCTCTGTGAGCACACGCGACAGAGAGCACAACGAACCTGCTGGAAGGTAGTATGGCTTCCCACCTCTATCAAGCACAACCTCACTGTCCTCAAAATACGTCCTGTCCCATTCTGAATCGAACGCCTGTGGGTCCACATGGAAAGTTTTAGACAGCTTCTCCTGTTGTTTCAGTGCTGCGACGTCTGCAGCTTCCGTGGCGGCCTTCGCCTCAGCCTCCGCAGCCGCGAGCTTTGCAACAATCTCGTGCAGATCTTGACGCAACACGGCGTCTTCTCGTGCTCTTTCCTCTTCGCGGTTCTTTGCATCCTGGAGCTTCGAACGCAACTCTGACTCTTGACCACTGAGCTCCTGCAGGCTTGACGTATGCTGCTCCACATCCCGGAGCCAGTTAACGCGTTCCGGGTTGACCCAAGCCTCCTGGTCATTGAGAAGGCTTTGCAACTCCGCAATCTTGGCACGAAAACTCTGCTGCACAATGGCCACCTCGTTCTCGATCTCCGCAGTGTCAATCTTGTCAGCCCCCAGCACATCGAGAGCGCGTTCTTTGGCTTCCTTATCGCGCTTGACACTCAAGACTAGTTCGCCACAATCCTTGGCAAGTGCTAGTTGTTCTTGGTGCGTTTTCTTCAGTTCCTACGAACAGGTTAGTCGGAGTTCCATGTGAACCTCACGAATACCTGCAGCTCGGCCTCAACCTGTTTCGTTCCAGAAAACGAAAGCTCCTTTCCAATAGCTGAAGCAAGCCCTTGGAGTACCTCTGCGAGCAAGGGACTGTGAAGACCTCCAGTCACTGGCTCTGCGTTTGCTTTCCCTTTTGCTTTCTTCTTTGGGGGCATGGCGGCGATGATGGCCGCAGATGGCGCCACCGCCGTCAGTTTTCAAAAAAAAAGCACTGTCATATCTACTGTGTCTTTGAAGTTTCTTTTACTACACACGCGAGATAAGGACCTGGATATGCTGACCAACAGTAACTATAAAATGGCAATGTCGTGCTTTCAAAATTGAAACAAATCTTCCTCGATGGCCCAGCAGTGAGCTGAACAAAAATGCCCCTCATGCCATGCGTCAACAAGCAGGAGCTGTCTGGCAAACTATGGTTTTCCAGTTTGTACTTGGCTGAGGTCATTTTTGTCTCAGCATGTGTGGTCCTATGCAAGGACAAGCTCATGGCCAGCGCGGTACGAAGCCAGTGCGTTGTCATTATTGCTAAAGTCACGGTCACAGGAGCTGGACAGATGGGCCAGAGATCAGGTGCAGGTAGATGGAGTTCGTTCTTTTGCAGAGATTCCGATCATGCTCAAGGGATGGACTGAGTCTGCGCTGTTTTTTGATGAGACACGCACAAGGGCACAGGTGGACAAGATATTGTCACCGCGTTTTCCTCAGTCCTTGCAGGATTTTCAATGGGTTGTCCGGACCCAACTGTATCGAAAACTTGCGAAACCCAAAGTCAACCCAGCTTTCCCGTTGTCGAATATGCTGGTTCTTCTTCCGACACCCCATACTGTTCGTCCTGCAGAGGCGTTCACCTCGATGAATAATGCGGGATTTCCAGAAGGGGCAAAGAAATGCTCTTTTTATGTGCCGGTAACATTGTCGTGCCGCGACCTTCGGTGATACGTGGCAGGCTGACGCTTCGGGGCTTCGTCCAACGGAAATGCGTGGCGCCGTAGCTGACACGCCCGTCTTGCTTGATATTGCGCTGGTGTGCTTGCATTTTTCAGACCCTGCACGTTTATATGCCGTGATCTACTATGCGCCCTCATGAGCTTGGCGCTGAACTTGTTTTAGGTGCTCGCAAATGGTGGTATTGTTGCTGTGATCAAGAGCGACGCCCTTGTCGCGAAGAACTTGATCCCGGCCTATGGTCTGACAATGAAGGGCGTGTGGAATTCAAGCACGTCCCTTTTTGAGGTCAGTGGTGCCACTGTTCAAGGCTTGTGCGAGACTCTCGACTCGCGGACTCAGTGCAAGAGAAATGCAAACAACATGCCCACTTGCACGCCTTCCCCGCACGCACTTCGCCCCGAACGCTCTGACACATCATGGCACAGGCGAGGGGAGAGGCAGGCCATCCAAACGGGGATGGGCCGTACCCATCCATGACCGCAAGCATTGCGCTCAACTCCACCGCCGTCACCTTGTCCGGCAACCTCAGCTGCGTTCCTGGATGGCCCTGCGGTGCGCTCTGATCTCATCTGCTCCTGTGCCACGACTCTAGCTTGTGATTGTTGTGCTCTGCGTGCCCGTGTGCCCCTTCGAACGTCAGCAACGGTGGTATAAGAACACATGACACCCCTCTCAATGTCAGCAAGCTTGTGCGAGAACACAAGACGCCCCTGTCCGCAACGGCTTATGTGAACACGTGCCACCCTCTGAATGCCACCAACCCTCGCACAGGTCGGATTTATTTGGAGCAAGTGGTGCTGCCGCTGTGCGACGAAGCGACGCTGACGCTCAATGACTGGGGCGTCGGCTTCTCGCTAATCGGCGCCGCACACCCTGACAGCTCTGGAGTGAATCGGTGACACTGCGAGTTTCACCTCTGCGTCGCCGCACTCGGAGTTTATTACGCGACACTGCGCTCTCAAGCTTCGAATGCGGGCACACCGTTCCCACCAGCATGTGTGCCAAACAGTCTCAGAGTGTGGCGCCAACCTCACAGGCACCACATGCGGTCTCAGGGGGGGTGTCAGTGCGTTCAGGCCAGGCTCCAGACGCCCCACACTATCGAGCGGTTTCGCCTGTCGCGTGTGTGGTCGATCTTGTTATCGTTTGCCCCCAGTCTAATTCCGCAGCTGACACGGGCGACTGGGGTGTGTTAACACCGCACTGCAGTGTGAGTCTTGCGGAAAATCTGGACGTCCCTCTGTCAAAAGCCGAGACTGTTGCTCTCATGCAGCAACTCGTGACATTTGATTTTATTCCTGAGCCGGAGACCGCGCAGGTGCGATTGTGTGCCTTCGCTGGAAACGTGCCCCGTGCAACTCATGGTTGGTGCGGTTGTGTGCTTTGGCTGGAAACGTGCCCCGTGCAATTGCAACTTATGGTGGGTTGGTGCGGTTGTGTGCTTTGGCTGGAACCGTGCCCGTGCAGCTGTAACTTATGGTGGGTTGGTGCGGTTGTGCACTTTGGCTGGAACCGTGCCCCGTGCAGTTGCAACTTACCGTGTGACTCCCAGTGTCTCGCGGTTTCACTTTGACTCTGACTCAAGTTCTTTGACTTTTTGTAGTTTGGCTCTCAAGTTGTTTACCCTGTACTGCGTAGGTGTTTTTGTACATGGCGTTCATCGGCGTCAAGAGCAACACCGTGGTGTCGGCCCTCGTGCAGTTCCAGCGCAATGATGTCGGCGCCCTCACGTCCAAGGTCAACATCGTCAGCACCGAGCTGTGCGGCCTCTACCAGGTGGGGACGAATCGTTTCTGTCTCCTCTCTGTCTCCTCTCTGTCTCTGTCTCGTCAGTCACACAGTCATGTGTCAGTCACACAGTCATGTGTCAGACACACAGTCACTGCGTCAGTCACACAGTCATGTGTCAGACACACAGTCATGTGTCAGTCACACAGTCATGTCTCAGTCACACAGTCACTGCGTCAGTCACACAGTCATGTGTCAGGCACACAGTCATGTGTCAGACACACAGTCATGTGCCAGGCACACAGCCATGTGTCAGGCACACAGTCACTGCGTCAGTCACACAGTCATGTGTCAGTCACACAGTCTGCTGGTGCACTTTGGAAGGGCCAGTGTAAGGCAGACCAACAGGGGACAAGGACCGACCAAGCGATAGCGGCTCTGGCTTTGGTGTCAGGAGTGTTGATGGCGGCGGACTTGATCTGCCTGCTTGTGTCTCTGCGGCGACACCCCGCCGTGCTGAGAGTGCTGCCGCGGGCTGGCAAGGCAAGCTGCCAAGGGTCTCAAGTGCGTGTGCTGTCACGCAAGATGTATCAGCACGCAGCACTCAGCAGAGCTGCTCCCTCCTCCCTCCTCCCGCCTTGCAACTGCGAGCCGGCTGTGCCCAAGTGTTTTGTACACACAGCGCACTCACGCACACACGCGCACGATGCTGGATGCAGCACGTACACACGCGGAGAGTATCAGGCCCTCTCTCAGCCGCATTTTAACTTTTTGACGGCAGCCGTCGACGATTGAAGTGGTGGCGGGGCTGGGGGCGCAGGCACTGTTTTGGACACTGGTGGCGGTGCTAGTGCAGGTCGTGCTGCAGAGCCGCTCCCTCGACTGCAGTGGGTCACGTGGCCCGGTCGTCTGGTACT
>QUTJ01031346.1:0-11031 GCA_003573635.1 Goniomonas avonlea | reverse complement strand
GAGAGAGAGAGAGAGAGAGAGAGAGGCCGAGACTGCCAACCTTTGTGCCCCAAGCAACCCGTCACCCGCAGGTGGGGTGCTGTGTGATTGAGATGCGAGCCGGAGATCCACCCTTCAGCGAGCTCGATAACGCCTGCGCGATAATGTTTCGGGTTGGTTTTTCTTTCTGAGTTCAGTGATTTCTGGATGCTCGGATCCCTCCCCCGTCCGTTGTTGGTCTGCCCTCTAGCTCTCTCCCTCCCTCTCTCTCCCTCCCTCCCTCTTCCTCCCTCTCTCTCCCTCTCCCTCTTTCTCCCTCTCGCTTTCTTTCTCTCTCTCTCTCTCTATCTATCTCTCTATCTCTCTCTCTCTCTCTCTCTCCGTTTCTCCCTTCATCCCTCCTTCACTCACTCCGTCCCTCCCTCCTCTCCCTCTCCCTCACCCACTCTCCCTCACCCACTCTCCCTTGAATTCCCTCATAATCCCTCCCGCTCTCTCGCTCGCTCTCTCGAACTCTTTCTGAGCAGTGCATCGCATCACGAGCCCACAAGGTGTAACTCGGGTTCCCATACCTTCGTTAACATCTCCGCGGACCTACTCGCAATCGTCACGGCGTGACCGTGCCGCACCCCTGAGCAAACACTCCCCCTCTCCCTCGTCCCCTCTCCTTTCCCTCGCCCCCCTCCCTCGTCTCCCCCTCTCCCATGCCCCCCTCCCGCTCATCTCCAACCCTCACCCCCCTCTCCCTCACCCCTCATCCTCACCTCCGCTTCACCTCCTCACCTCCGAATTCAATTCCCCTGTTCGGTTGTCACCCATGACTTCCCCTCGTGCTGACCGTGAAATCCTCGAAACCTTTCCGTTTCTTTGACTTGCGTTTCGACTCTTTAACACCGCTTCGACTCTTTTAGATAAGCTCGCGAGTCGTCTTGACGTTGAATAACGGTTCGGCGACAGGTTGGCATGGAAGGACAGACGCCCCCATGCCCGGAGTGCATGTCGCAGGAAATGTGTGACTTCGTGAAACTGTGTGTGACTGTGGATCCACAGCAGCGCCCCACAGCCTCGGACTTGTTAGCACTGCCCTACCTCACCAATGCTCGGACCCCACGCAGCTAGGTGCAACTGTGTTGATTCACGCATTGCACAACTACGCGTGTTGCAGACTCTCACCTGGCAGATTGTGAGCGAGAAGTGTTGCGAGATGTACTCATTGTACTTTAATTTACTCATGTCCCTTTACGGGGATGAGCCGCCGTCCTTGCGTTATATTTTAACGCCTCGAACCTTCGAGGGGCTGCTACCGGTAAGTCTGGGAAATAAATGCAAGCCAACGACGCTTGATGCGTCGTGTAAAACAAGGAGAAAGGACGGGCAGTTGAGTCCGATGCCGTACATGATCCACCACACACAAGATCGCTGTGTCAGCTTCGATCAATTGTTTTGGCCGCACCATAGGCTGCAGTCTCCCTCTCGGACCAGCTGGCATAATCAGCAAGCGGCATGGAAGAATCCTTCACGTTTCGCACTTTGCATTCCCACGCTGCTAGCTGTTTCATGAACCCTGCGTGTCTCTTCAGGTCTGCAAAGGTTGGGGATCATGGGGCACCTGTGTTCGGCCAAATCACTTTGCGCCGCTCTCGGGTGTGCACAAACGCGTCGAAAAGGGTGAAATCGTGGCACGCGACTAAGAACGCGAGGACGACAGTTGTAGACCGTGATATGCCTATACACCAACATCAACAATCGCCTGGGAAAAACACATGCACCTGCCGCACAGTGCACCAATACCTTGCCTCCTTCAGCCCGAGCTGCCCGAATAAACGAAACAGCAGGCTCCAAAACGGAGCTCAGATCCTGAGTCTCGTCATCAATAATATCAAATTCGATGCATGAGAAACCCTCATGACCGCACTCAGACGTGGCGCACAAAATGTGTGTTATCCCCATCGAATGGAGTTCGCTGGCCTTGTCAGCGCCTCTCCAGCTGGTGAGGAACAGATCAGGGAGGATGAGCGAAATCTGGTCACGGTCCTCATACTCCTGGACGAGTGTCAGTACCAGTGTTGTTTCCGTGTTTTCCCACCCCGCAAAAGGGAAAAAACTGGTCTGTGATGTTCGAGCAGGCCACCATGTCGTGGAAAAACCAGATTCGACGGTGATTTTTTTCTGCGGGGGGCAATGTGGGCTGGCCAGATAGATCATTGGGGTAATTTCAATTTTAACAATCTCATTTATACGCTCTATCTCGCTAAATATCTAGTCCCCCTTCAAGTATCTACCAGTGTAATGAGCTGTGGATAGCGTTAGAGCCGGCGGTCAAACAGCAGCTGTCACAAGCGCAGCAAAACAAAAAGGGGGTATGCACTAAGGACTTGGATGGGGTCCGCGGTGTTACTTGTTGCTTGTGCCATTTTGGTTTGCTGCTGCAAGTCTGATGCTGCAACAACACTCAGTAGTGCCTCTGGGTCCAATTTTCCTGTCTCAGGTGGCGTGTCTGTAACTATTTTTGGGACGGGATTTACATCCCCGACGACACGCACCTACCACAACCGCCTCGGTGCATCCGGGTGCGAGGCCACACTGATGATCTCTACGACGGCAATCCGTTGTAAAGTTGCCTCGAGTGTGTCTGATTTGTCCGTGATTGTGAGCGAGGCCGCCAGTAAGCTCACTTGGCTCCACGCCTTGTCGCTTGATTATCCGGAGCTTTCTTCTGCGGTTCGTTGCAACTCTGCTTCGAGCGGCGCCATCCTCGTCACTGTTTTTGGATCGAGCATGGGGAGCCACCAGATCTCTGCGAGGCTGAGGCTGGGGCACACCAGCTCCAGTCGAACTTGGTGGAATTCTGACTCTGCCGTCTCCGCCAAGGTCGTGTCAGGAGTCGACAGTGCTGCGACGCTGGTGGTGTCACTAGTTCGGGAAGACTCGTCGCTAACTAGGGCATTTACGTTCAATCAGTTGCATGTGACCTCAACGTTTTGCAACTCGGCACCTACTGGGAGTTCAAGTGTGACGATCACGGGTTCGAATTTCGGCTCGTTCGTGACCTTGAGGACCAGGATCGGGGGCTCCGGGAGTGAAGCTTCTCAGTGGCGTTCTGATTCCGCAGTTATTTGCAAAACTCCAAGTGCAGTCGCCATGTGCTGGGGTCTCACTCTCACCTCTGTCTCGCCGTTCCGAGGAAGCGTCTCCGCTCTCTGGACGCTCGATGCCGCAGCCCCTTCCTCCTCCGTACGCACCAATATACCGGTGTCAGGCTCGCTCTCGGTGACCATCCTTGGCCGGAATACTGGTCTGGTGATGCACAGTGCTCATGCTCGCGTGGGCGGTTCCGCAAGCGTCGCCACTTGGTGGACGTCCGACTCGGCTGTGGGCTGCAAGGCCGCAGGGGCAACGCGCTCATGGGCTCCTTTTGTAGTTTCGGTCGGGTTGGAGCGCGGCAGTGCCACACTTGTCTTTTCCCACGGAACTCTGACAACCAGCAGTGTCTCACGTGCCAACGGGCTGCTTACCGGGGCAGCGAGCGTCACTCTGTTGGGGTCGTCCGTCATCATGTCATCCCGGGCTCGCATCGGTGGCACTTCTGCCGTCGCCACCCGTTGGGTGTCAGATAGTTCGRTCGTTTCCAAGCTCCAGAGAGCGGCTGCAGCACTGGCTCTCCCAGTGCGAGCTTCATCCGGAATGCTCTTCCAGACGCTGGCTTCGGCCTTCTCTTTCGACGCCACGCCACACATTTCCTCCATTGTAGCGGCGAACCAGGCAGCCTCAGGGAGCACCAGTGTCACCCTCTTTGGGTCTTTGTTCGGTTTCAGGCCCACTGGTAGGGCACGCCTTGGCGGCACAGGCCTGGCCGCCTCCGACTGGGGCTCAGAGACTTCGGTCAAGGGTAAAGCAACACACGGCTTCCCAGCGCCTGCGGTGGCTGTTACGATGCTGACAGGTCGCGGCACCATCTCTCTGGCGACTTCTCACGACGCACCCAGCGTAAGGTCTGCCTCCGCCAACTGCGTCACGAGCGCTAGCGTGTCCGTGACTGTCGCGGGCATGGGCTTCGGAGTTCACGCTACCCTTACTGGCCGTGTTGGCGGCTCGGCCGCTGAGGCCGCTGTCTGGAAGTCTGACTCGTCTGCCACGGTCAAGCTCGCACAGGGCACGCAAGCTCTGCGCGCCGTCATGCTAACGGTCGCAGTCCGTGTCGCCACGCAGACCAACTCGGTCTCGTACGACTATCCAACAGTCTCGTCGCGTCAGCGTGCCAACGTGCCCGCGACCGGTGCAGCCAGTGTCACCGTCCTGGGCCGTTCGTTCGCCGGTGTGGCCATGTCCGGCCGTGCCCGCACTGGTTGCTCCAACGTCGCCGCAACAGCCTGGGTCTCCCACTCGTCCTTGCTGCTCAAGCACGGGTCGGTCTCCTTCGTGCTCCCACCCCTCGTCGTGTCAGTCGGTAATTCGGTCGGCACAACGCTGTCACAGAGCTTCTCCGCCGACGTCGCGCTCGTGTCGTCGCCGGCTGCCTCTAACACCCCTGCGTCTGGCGCTGCCTCCGTGACCATTCTGGGCTACTCGTTCGGCCTCGTTGCGACGTCTGCGCGGGTTCGCATCGGGCGCAGGGCGGCGGAAGGCACAGCCTGGGTCTCGGACTCTGCGCTTCTGTCGCGCACTCCTGCCAACATGATGCCTCGCTCTTCTGCCGCCGTCACATCTGCGCGATTGCTGGGCACGACAGAGGCAGTGTTCACGCATGACAGTCCCCAGGTCTCGGCGACCTCTCCCTGCAACCGCCCAGTATCTTCAGCAACCTCTGTCACTGTGTTTGGCGCCAACATGGGCGCTCCTGGCTTCTCGGCGAGAGCACGACTCGGCCGCACAGCACCTGAGGCCACAGCCTGGGCCACTGACTCGTCCATGCGCGGCAAAACTGCCGCGGGCGTATGGAACAGGGAGGCGGCGTGTGTCAGCGTGGGCCTGAGTCGTGGGACCCTGACGCTTGCCCTGACGCATAATATCGTGGAGGTGTACAACACCAAGCCCTTCTCGGCAGACGCCACGGGGTCTGCCTCCATCACCATCACGACCGATGTAATGGGAACAGCGGACTACACAGCGAGGTCCTTCCTCGGTCGAACATCGTGCGAAGCGCTGAGATGGGTGTCCGACTCTGCGTTGCACTGCAAGGCTGCCATGGGTATGCTGACAGACTGGAACGGGATCGTGACGGTGCAAGTCGCCAGGGGCACCCGCGAGTTCCTCTTCAACTATAAGGAAATGAAGCCGTCGAGCCTGGTGCGTGGCAACGGGCCTTCAACCGGAGGCCATCTGGTCACCGTGTTTGGGCATAATCTCGGCACGAGGGAGTTTTCTATCGGAATCCTCGTCGGTGCCACGTCTCGAGAAGATGAGAGGTGGGTCTCTGACTCCAGCGTTCGGTGCAAGCTGCCTGGCTCTCACGGTGTCAACCTCAACATGGGGCTCACGATCATCAACTTCATCACTCTAACGCGAGTGTTCACCTCAGACATCACCCGGGCTGTCAGCGGATCGTCGTGCCGCAACAGCGAAACGACCGGCGCATCGACGGTCACGGTCTATGGTCGTAACTTCAGGCACGCAGGGCGCACCCAAATCATGAGGGCCGGCAAAACCTCGTCCGAGCACACTGAATGGGTCTCAGAGTCGTGTGTGACTGGCAAAATCACCACCGGCGTCGGAACAGGGTTGCAGCTTGCTGTCACGGCTGTGACGTCGTACGGCACCGTGTCGTCCTCATTCACATATGACGAAGTGACCCGGTACTGGCTGCTACCAACCAACGCTCCCACAACTGGAGCAGTCAGCGTCACGCTGTTCGGGATCTCAGACTCTGCCGTCTCCTTCACAACCCGGGCCCGAGTCGGCCAGACCTCCGACACTGCGACCGTCTGGGTCTCCTCGTCCACCACAGTGTGCAAACTCCCGCACGGCCGAGCCAGGGTCGGCATCACATCGACCGTAAGCCGGCGATGGAGCACCGGCACCAACGCGCTCACTCACGATGCGCTCATCCTCTCCTCCTCCGCTCTGACGAACACAGCCTGCTCTGGCGCAGTCAGCGTCACGCTCTTCGGAGCTTCGTTCGGCAGCGTCCCAAGGACAACACGGAGCAGGCTCACGCACTCTGGCTCCGAGGCCTCGGTGTGGACCTCGGACACCAGCCTGCGCTGCAAGGCGGCCGCGGGGAGCCGCACCCTGCGCGGCTGGACGGCGACCGTGTGGCGCGGCGAGGACTCGTCCCTGACGCTCTCCTTCTCCTTCAACGGCTTCTTCCTCACCGGCCTGCAGAGGTGCAACGCGCCCGCCACCGGCAGCATGAGCATGACGCTGATTGGTGTCGACGTCTTCCCTGGGGGAAGCTTTGCAGCGCGATCTGGCTACACAGCCTCTGCAGGGACCTTGTGGGTGTCCGAAACGTCTGTCAAGGGGAAAGTGCCCGCTGGCGTCACCAACATGCTGCTGGGTGTCATTTTGAGCGCTGGGGAGTACCCCAAGGCGTCGCTTGAGATGACGTTCACTGTGGACGCGGCGACGCCTTCCTCGGTGCACCACACCAACGGGCCCGTCACGGGCTGTATGAGCGTCACGATTTCTGGGCGCAGCTTTGCCGAGAGGGCCTACTCGCTCTCGACACGGCTCGGCGGAACTGGGTATGAGGCTAGCACGTGGTCTTCCGACTCGTCCCTCGGGTGTAAACTGGCGTCGGTGCGGCAGCTGGGCCTTGGGTTCGGCGTCACCCTGCAGACAATGCCGCAGATGCCGTTCATGGCCATGCCCGCGATGTCGCTGACAATGGCGTTTTCGCTGGACATCCCCCAGCCCTCCAGCGCTTCCGCTTTCAACGCGCCGTCGACTGGTTCTGTGTCCGTTACCATTCTGGGGTCGAACACGGCGGCAGAGAGTTTCTCATCCAGGGCTCGCCTTGACGTGACCGCCTTCCCCGCCACCGTCTGGCTTGCCGACTCGTCGATCGTCTGTCGGCAGCCAATGGGGCTGTCGTGGTGGCAGCACGTGCTGATAACGCTGGCTTCTCGCGCAGGCACCTCCACGCGCGCCTACTCCTACCTGCGCTCCGCGGTGTCGAGCCTCCTGGGCACCAACTTCTTCACCTCGGGCGCGATCTCGGTCACGCTGATGGGCTCAATGTACGGGCCGAGGTCCTCGTCGGCGCGCGTCGCCGTGGGTGGGACTGCCGCAGCCTCGTCGGCCTGGGTGTCCGACACATCCTGTCTGGCCAAGGTCAGCCCCGGGCACAGCGGCTCTCGCTCCGTCGTTGTCTCGGCGGGCCGGCTGTCAGGCACCCTGCTCAAGGCTGGCACCTTCCTCGGTTTGGTACTGAGCTCCGTGCCGCACAACAACGGGATGGCCACTGGTGCGTCCAGCGTCACTCTGCTGGGTCAGATGTTCGGGGGGCACACTGACGTGACAGTCAAGGGGCGGCTTGGCGGCAGCGTCCACGACTCTAGCCGCTGGGTCTCCGACACCTGTATTGTCGCCCGCCTCATGCCTGGCATGCTTCGCTCGCTCCCTGTCGGTGTGTCCCTCGAGACCGGGGCTGTCTCGTTTACAGAGGCCTTCTCTTATTCGAGTCCCTCTCCTACTGAGCTCGTGCGTACAAACTCGCCCGGCACGGGGCTGCTTCGAGTGTCCGTGTTCGGTGCCAACTTTGGCCTGGTCGACATCACTCTGCAGCATCGTTTAGGGCGCACAGGGTGCGAGAGCAGGGTCTGGCACTCGTCGTCTGCCGTGTTCTGCAAGACGCCCTCTGGCAGCGACAAGCTCAACCTGATGATGATCACTGTCATCGTCGAGCCGCTC
Organism: Goniomonas avonlea; assembly: GCA_003573635.1. NCBI lineage: Eukaryota > Cryptophyceae > Goniomonadida > Goniomonadaceae > Goniomonas > Goniomonas avonlea. The sequence goes on along the minus strand of QUTJ01031346.1, from coordinate 3,201 downwards.
GAGCACACTCAGAGCCTCGCCTTTTCCTTCGACGTGCCTGCGATCTCGACCAGCGCGCACCGCAACCTCCCGACGACTGGCGTGGCCTCTGTCACGCTATTTGGTGAGTTGCCTGTCAGCGCATTGTCTTCTCTCTGTGTGTCTGAGTGTGTGTATGAGTGTGTGTTGAGCGTGTGTATGAGTGTGACCTCTGACACTGCGTGGTGGGCTGCCTATCTGTGCGTTTTGTGTGTGTATGAGTGTGTATGCGTGTGGCCTCTGTCACGCTGTTTGGTGAGTTGCCTAGCAGCGCGTTGTCTTTCTATGCGGTTCCGAGGATGCTGGAATCCTCCTTGTCTCTGTGTGTGTGAGCGAGTGTGTGTCTGAGAGAGCAGAGCACACGTTGAGTTTTGCCCATCCCTGTGTTCTCGTTGACACCGGTCACACACACGTTCCCACACGCATTCAAGTCGCTTCATCCGTGTTCGCACACCGCGCGTTTGACAAGGTTGCCCTGCTCACAATCACACGACAGGCCGGAGCTTTGGGCGGTTCTGCACCTCGCACCTCCGCGTGTCGAGCTCTGGATCAGAGTCGACACTGTGGGTGTCCGATTCCGCTCTGCACGCCAGGGGCAGTGCCGGTGTCGGTGACCGTTGGTGTACGATAGCCATCTCTGCCGAAGCAGCGCGCACTACCGCCACGCGCGTGCTGACGTACGACGTCCCCAGCCTCTCATCCGCTGTCCAGGTGAACGCGCCCGGAACAGGCGCAATCAGCGCTACTGTGATCGGTAGCAACATGGCCTCGGCTGACGTTACAGGCCGGGCCCGCCTCTCTCGCACCGCGGCCGAGGCCTCCCCCTGGGTGTCGGACACTGCGCTTGTGCTGCGGTCGCCCATGGGTGGCCGACTGCACCGACAGTGGCCGCAGCGGGTCCGTGTGACCGTGGGGCGTGCGTCGGGAACGCAGACAAGCTTGTTTTCATACGCGGAATGGGCGGGTGTGAGCTCTGCCATTCGAGACAACATTCCCTCGTCCGGGGCGGTGTCCATCACGCTCATGGGGAGCACGATGGCCAAGGGCGCTCGAAACACTCTCAGCGCGCGGGTGGGCGGGACCGGCGCAGGCGCAACCATGTGGCTATCTGACACTTCTTGTGTGATCAAGGCGGTGCGAGGCCGTACCCCATCCCGTGGCGTCACGCTGACCGTCGGACCGCGCATGGCCGCAACATCCTTGAGGGCGCTGTCGTACGACGGCCTCGCTGTGCTCCGCGTGGAGAGAACCAACTCGATTGCCACGTCTGGCGCGCTCATCACGCTCGTCTCAGTGTCACTGGGGCCGGAGCGACCAACCGCAGCGGGCCGTGTTAGCGAGACTGGGTGCGAGGTCGCACAGTGGCGGTCAGACACCTCGGTGACCTGCAAGCTGTCTGAGGGCGTCCGCGCCCTCGCTATCGCTCTCACCGTGCTTCCGATGGGAGTCGTGAGCATGACGCACTGCTTTTCGTTCGACGCGATGGCTCCGTCCTCGTCCTCGTACTCCAACGTTCCGACCACTGGCTCCCGGGTTGTCACCATCACTGGGAGCTTGTTTGCCCAGACAGCCCGGACCCACTTGTCTCGTGTTGGCGGCTCTGCGGAAGAGTCTACAGTCTGGACCTCGGACTCGTCGCTGCGAATCAAGGTCTGTCTCTGCGCTTAGCTGTCTCTAAATCTCTCTCACTCCCCCACCCTTTCACTCCCATTTGGACTTACTCCCAGTGAAGAATTCACCGCCCGAAAAACAAAAAAAATCACACACACAAAATGCCAAATACCGCCAGAACTTACCAGAATCCACCCAGGTCTCCTCGGGCGCCCTCGTCTCCGCCACCTGCATCGTCACCGTCGCGCGAACCATGGGCGCAACAGCCTCTTCGGCGCTCTCGTTCTACATGCCTGCGCCGTCGTCGCTGACGGCGTGCAACGGCATGACCTCGGGCGCAATCAGTGTGACCTTGCTCGGCGCTGCGTTTGGCGTGCCTGGCCTGGTTGCTGGTCGGACGCTTCGCAGTCGCGTGGCGGGCACGAGCTCTGAGAGCACTGTGTGGACATCTGGGTCCTCTCTGAGCTGCAAGGTGAACGAAGGCACCGGGAGGGAGCTCATTCGCGTCGTGGTGACACAGTCGCTGCGGTCGGTGGGCGAGCTCACAGCCGCCTTCACGCACGACAAACCGTTCCTGCAGCTCGTGCCTGATCAGGGCAACTCGGCCGCCACGGCGGCCATCAGCGTCACCGTGTTGGGGGGCAACATCGGAGGAGTTTTTGCTCGCTCCACCACCGCACGCCAGACAGCAACCGCCGCCTCCGCGACGGTGTGGGGCAGTGTGACCAGCGTGGTGACCAAGCTCGCTCCCGCCCAGGTTCGGCGGCTCGCTCAGATCGTGTCCGCAGTGGCTGCCACCGCCACGCTCAGCCACATCTTTAGCTTCACGGCGCACCTTGCTTCTTCGCTCGTGCGAGTCAACGGGCCCACCAGCGGCCGCAGCTCTCTGACCGTGATGGGGGCCAGCATGCACAGCGCCCTGCACTCCACAACTCGCGTCCGACTGGGAGGAACCGGCAGCGAGGCGACTGAGTGGGTCTCCTCAACCAGCGTCCACCTCAAGGTTGCTGGAGGATTCTCGTCGCTCAAGCATGTGACCGTTACGCTGGGCGAGCTCGCTGACTCCGCCTACAGCGTTGGCTCGCTGGTTGCCACGCTGCTGCAGGCGTTCTCCTACGACAGGACTGACATTTCCAGCACAGTGCATATGAACGCGCCCACGACGGCGAGCGTCAGCCTGACCCTGGTCGCCGCCAACATTGGCGTTGACGACCTGAGCCAGCGCACCCGCTTGCACCACACTGCGGGTGAAGTCACGCAGTGGACCGCCGATTCTGCCATCCGACTGAAGCTGGCGGCTGGCTCGCACACCGACCTGACGGCTGTCCTCACTCTCGCCTCGATGGCGAACTGCCTCGTCAAAGCAGTCACCATGGACGCCCCTGCCGCCTCCACTCTCGTCGCCGCCAACTCGCCGATGACCGGAGCTATCTCCGTCACAACTCTCGGTCGCGACCTCGGGAGGAACCAGCTGTCCACGCGCGTCCGTGCGGGCACGGCCCCAGCCGCAACCGTGTGGGTGTCCGACTCTGGCCTGGTCACAAAGCAGCCCGACGCCCGAGCGAGCGTGCC
>QUTJ01031345.1:0-11030 GCA_003573635.1 Goniomonas avonlea | reverse complement strand
CACACACACACACACACACACACACACACACACACACACACACACACACACACACACACACTAACGCGGTCGTACCCACTGACGCCCACACACTCACAGGATACATAACGCATCAGCACCTGCACACACAGCGCACACACAGCACCATCACCACACACCGCCACACACACACTTTGGAGAAGACCACTTACCCCAGAAAGGATGTGGCTGGACAGCGTCCGGTCCCATTCAGGATTGAGGGAGTCGAGCAGAACGAGGACAATGTCGAATCGCGACAACAACGGAGCAGCCAGAGCGCAGTTGACTGATATGTCTTGACAGGGGTCAAGGTCAAGCGGGAGGGCCTTGGTTGGAAAATGAAAAGGACAGCGCATGTCTGGCTCAGTCTCAAATCAAGGGGCATTACATCAAAGAAAATGCGTCAATCGAGGTGGATACTTGCGTCTGGGTCAAACTTCCCCTTTGGGTTGGTGGCCGCAATGACGGTGGTTCGCGTATTGAGTTTGCACACCAGACCAGCCTGTGCGTGGTGTAAGCTCCTTCTCCTCCCTCTCCCTCTCCTCTCCTCCCTTCCCCTCCCTGCTTCTCCCCGCTCCCTCTCCCGCTCCACCCCTTCCCGTCCCTCTCTCTATTACCCCTATGGCAGCGCACTCGAGTCTCTCCTACTGCATAACAAACTCGCCGGGTTGCGTTTCTGCATTCCACCCGGAGTAACAGGAAGATTCACGAGGGCTAGACGCTGCTTGGCACTGGCGCCGTGGCAATGCCAGAAACAGCGAACGCGCAAGGCATGTTTTCAAATTACAAGTGAGCAAGATCCAGTTTAGATCGCTTCAGAAATGATGAGACAACACGCGAGCTGCGTCGGAGCTCAGAGCTGGGTGGGTAAACGCAAAAGAGCGAGGTGCGTGGGTGCACCTTGGCCACACTCAGACTCTGCTGCTCCATGGCCTCGTGGATGCTAGTTCGGTCAGCCTCCCTGCGAGCGAGTCGTCAGTCCAGTAACCAGCTGCACACACCGAGTGTCTGAGGTGTGCGTGTGCATGCAATCAAACTCATCAAATGCAGCACAGCACACATGTGAGCCAAGGGGGTGACCTGATGCAATCAAACTCATCAATGCAGCACAGCCCGCCATCTGCAAGAACAAGCGCGCCTGCCTCTAGGATCCACTCCCCACCTGGACGATCTCTGTCAAGAACAAGTCGAGAACCCGAAAACGCTTCGACATTCGGAGCTGACAGGCATTGAGGAGCTCCAAGCCACAAAACAAGCAGCGCACGTGTCATAAGACATGGCTGGCAGTCCCAGTCACCGGTTGCAGGATATGGCGCACCTTCCCCGATCATGGCATTCTCTCAAAAAGGAGGACCCCAAAAAAAGCGAGAGCAAGAGTACTCTATCATGACGACGGCGGTGGCAAGCAAAGCTCCCCCCCCCCCCCCCCCTCGATAAAAACAGCATGCCGGGTCAGCACTCACCACTGTCTCTCTGAGCACTGACGGTGAGGCCGGCGGAGGTGGTACCAATGCCAGTTGTGTGCACAGCTCGAGGTGAGAGCCTTGTTGCGTACTTGAGCACCTGAGACTTGCCGACACCTGACACGCCCTGTCAACTCTGCAGGTTGCATGCACTACCCTTGGAAGACAACCACAGATCACGCAAACTATTGCCGAATCGGCTCAGCTCCCCGCGGCTGACAAGACTGCACCTGGGTCTCCAACCAGCAGCATGTGGGACTCGCCGCGCACGCGCGTGCCCGAAGGGTCGCACCGAGCAACGCCCCCAATGAGTGTCAGCGCCAGAGCGAGCTTAACCACAAACAACCCGCAGATCTGTGGGCACATGCTACGAAGAATGTGGTCACGAGCTGGTGGAGATTTGTCAATCAATAATCGCCTCACATCGACGTGTCTCACCTGCGATGGGACGCTTTGAGTTCTGCGACCAGAATTCTTCGAATTCTTCTCTGACTTCGTCCGTGACGCACACGTTGGATTTATTCTCGTTGTTTACACGGACGTGATTGGCCTGTAAAAACCGTGTTGGTCTGGATACAGGCGAGGTCCCTCTTACCCTGAGCACGATCTCAATGTCGGCACGGACATCTTTGACCAATGACTTCCACCTTCGCATGAGGTATCCACTCACAACAGTGTCATCCCCGGGTTTACACAAGTCCTGTTTTCATGTTTGGTGACACACTACGGCAACAATGGGACGCACCACCAAATCATCCTCAAGCACAACGATGATTGATCGAGGAATACTTCCTACAGAAAGCTTTTGCACCTGTTCCTGGATCTTGATCTCCTGAGCGACGAGGTCACCCAAAAGCAGTTGACCGCTTCATTCAAACAAACCTGGTAATCACGACAGACTTGAGAACCTTCAACAATGTTGAAGGTCGTTGACTTGCAGGGTCTGGCTCGCACAGATGGACATGTCCCTGGTGGATTTAGTGTGCTGTTCTTGAGTTCCATATCCGCATAGACCTGTTCGATGGTAAACAAACAAGATACCTGACGATGCATATTACCTTGAACCGATGCTGGCATTTGGGACAGACGTACTCCCGCTCGGATTCCAGCATCTTGATGGAGCTTGTTCTCGTGACAGTCCCAGGAACAGATATGAGCTTCCCCACATCGTGCGAACGAAGGGAGCTAACATTATGCTTGACAACCTCGGGGCATCTGGGAAGGTTCCAAATTCGAGCATGCACGTGTGGCTTGAACGCCATGAATGCCCGACTCTCGTGCTCTTGCAGCACCCTGCTCTCACAGTTCCGAATGGCATCAGCAAAAAGAGCAAGAAGTTTTTGAGGGTACGAAATCACAACAGTTGCAAGTTGGACGTTGAACTGCAGCAACAGATGGGCGCTGTGAGAGTGTCAGAGTCTGACCTGAACAAAGCTTGAGACGCACTCGACGTTGAACCCGTAATGTATTGTTTGGTCCAGGTTATCCAACACATCAACAAGATCTTGCTCATGGTACCTTTCAAAAAATGCCTCCAATGCCTCAAGATATTCACTTGGAAGAATAGCGTCGATATCGTAGACGCATTTCTGCTCCTCCATCCGAGTGCGAAATTGCGAACGTCGACAGCTCCCGCCAGCACTGGCGCCCGTATATGCCCGCTACAAATCAAATCAGACTACGGTACTAGTACTGTAATTGTTCGATAACCGATAAGATCCTCTTGGGATCGATGCCCCAGAGCGGCTTGGTGGCCAGACATGGGCAACGAGCAAGGTCTGTTTTGAGGCCACGATGGGCTGGCTGGATGCCACCACGTGCAAATTCACGGCAGTCAGACTCTTGTCGCGGGGCAAGTTCGTTTCTCTGCACTGGGCCCCCACTCTTGAGCCCGCGCGTTTCTCCTTTCTCCCGCATCCAGCTGTCTCCCCACCAGATGCGGCGGCGGTGTTTTGCGACTGACCCTATTGTTGTTGATTCGTTACCAGAAATTGCAGCAGCATCTTCAGTCTTGTGAGGCTCCACTCCAAGTCTTTCTCGTCCATGACACGTCACAGGCTGTCGGCTTCGTTATTCATGGTTTATTTTCGGTTTCTGAAACCGATGACGTTCACAATTGCCAGTCGCGACTGGCCAGTAGCACCGGGTGTTGTGATTGAAAGTCGTGCAGAAAGCGTGAATGAGCTCGTGACAGACACAGCGGTGAGAGTGTTTTCGTGGTATTTTTGATGCCTCGTGGATGATCGTTATCGTGCGAATCAGACGAATGAAGCGACCGTATTTTACTTCAAGTACACGTACCACCCTGAAGGAGCGGATGTTGACACCCTGGTTGCCACTCGTGTCGACTTTTGGAGCCAGCCTGGTGAATCAGCCAAATCTCTGGCAGTCGCACTAATTGGTTGTTCAGGTGGCCTCGGCGGGCAGCTTGGAGCAGATACTAGGAAGAGGGCAGTGTCATTGGATGCGGCACACGAATTGCCACCCAGGCGAATCAACGCCCGCGGTTGGGTGCTGAACACTTTGGCACGCTACCCTGTCGGCCGTGCTGTTCAAGTGCGCTACAACCCAGACGGTGCGCACCTCACTTAGCGTACGTCGGTAACCTTACTGGGCACACAGATCCGACTATGTGCGTTCTAGAGACGCATGGTCCTGATAACGACGAGCGTATTCTGAGGCGAACAATTCGCAATGTGCTTGTGCCGCTGCTCATGATGCTGTACATGCTCTTGTACTGCTGGCGGGAGTTTTCGAGCGTGGACTACTTGGTTGTGAATGCTCTTGAGTTGGTACGAACCTTGTGGAAGCTCCCATGCCGAATGACTCGGAACAGGTCCCAACGAAGACAATATCTGAAGTGCCGACCAACTGCCTCGTTGCTGTTGAAGGAAGTGTCGCGCAGGTGATTTGCACCAAGTCCCTCCCTTTTCTCAACGTCCTGATGTGTAATTATTTGGAAACGTCTTTTTGAGGACCGAGTCACAGAATCACTTCTAACACACTGCACCTGGCAGCTTGAGAACGAGTCACAGCCGCTCTTCCGCACACCTTTTTTTGGTCGAGAGTGCCTCCAGTACGATGCGACAGTAAGCATGAAAGTGCAAACGCCTGGATCAACCACGACCACCTGGGTGGCACAGCCTGTCTGCCATGAGAGTGAAGCTCAGGTGAGGGCATGATCTGCGTTGTCGGATGGACTGGCATGATGTGTGTGTGTGTGTGTGTGTGTCACAGTTGTGTGTGTGTGTGTGGTGTGTGTCGGTGTGTGTGTGTGTGTGTGGTGTGTGTCGGTGTGTGTGTGTGTGTGTGTTTGTGTGTCCGCTGACAGCAGACTTGAAGAATTGCCCGTCTCGGGTTGATGGTGTTCACAGGGGTTGATGTTGATTGTTTTCTCGCCCGCTTTGAGACTCCGCGAAGGACTCAAACAACACCCGCAGGACTTCAGTGTCTACGATGGCACCGCACCGCCGATGCAAGTGAAGTCTCAGGGTCCGCGGTGGTTCGAGCACGGAGCGTCATCCACCGTCACGTCCGACTGGGTCCATGTGCTGAACCTCCCTGCGCATATCTTGCAGTGGCTCGAGGACGTGCGTCGTTACATCATGCTGTTCCTGACTAGCTCACTTGCTGCACGCGCTATTCAGCGGATACTGAGCTGTTCGTTTTTTTTTGAGTTGTGTACGCTGGATATTGAGCTGCTCAGTTGTATTGTGTACACTGCATGGGCATTGACCAGGTGCATTTGCATCCTCCAAAGTGACCCAATTTACAGCGAGGAGTTTCAATCAAGGAGGTTGTGGAGAAGGAACGGCTCGCAGAGGGAACAGTGCAGTGGCGTGAGCGCATTCTTGTACCCGGTGACTTTGCCAGGGTCATGGGCGTGTGCAAGTGCGTGCTCTGGATGTATCTCGTATTTTTGCCAGAGTTTTGCTTTGCTTTGCTTATAAGAGAGGCAGTCGTATCCATAGTGCCTCACTGTGACCTGACGACTTGTGTGACTTTGAGGTCCTCTCCGCGACTTGTGTGACTTGAGGTCCTCTCCACGACTCGTGTGACTTGGAAGTCCTCTCCACTGTGACCTTGAGGTCCTCCCCACGCTTGACCTCTGACCTGAGGTCTTCTCCACGCGTGACCGTGCGGTCCTCTCCACCGCCGCACAGTCATAATCACTTCCACCGATGCATCCAGCATGTTTACAGCGCCAGTGTGACCCACACTTGAGTTGCGTGCACGAGCGTGCCGGGAGACTAATCCCTTCACGCAGAGAGAAGGATTTTGGTTCAGACACACTGGCCATGGCGAACTCTGTGATTCACGATGCTGGTGCTCCCCTGGTTGTGGATCGACTGGGCCGTGCAGTGCGCCCTTTCTGGGCCTTGGTCGTCCGTGAGGTGAGTGTGCATAGAAAGAGAGGTATGTCAACGCGTGTGTCTGAGGAGAAATGATACGAGTGGCGCTCCTCTCCGCCCTCAATCAGGAGGATGTGTCACACACATCAAGGTCACACACACACACACTGATAATGGATGGATCCACAAAATGACGCGTGTTCCTCCAGGTGGAACCGTTCCCACTGCCGGAGGTGGCTGGGGTATTCGAGACATCATTAGATCGAGAGTTTCGGGAATTGGTAGAAGGACAGCTTGCCGCTGATGGGGAGTGGGGGCACGATGGTGATGTCCAGCACCTTCGGTGAGTCCTTTTTTGCTTGAGGGGTCAAGAGTCGTTGCCAATCACCCGAGTCGGTTCTAGTGAGATTCGTTCAATGGTGACCCTCACACCTGGACAGAGACCAGGTGCTCAACAGACCCAGGAGCAGCGCACATCCCGACCAACCAACGGAGGAGCGGCCACTCTCATCTTTGGGACGGCGACTCCGGCGTTTTTTTGTTCACTTTTTTGTGGATTCGTATGTGGAAGCGTGGCAGGTGTGTGCATGTTGCGATTTTTTTAAGCATCCAGATACCATTAATCGTCGACACAGGACCAAGTTACTGGGGACACGGACCCGAAAAACATGAAAAAATCTGGTATCAACGATCTTCACGAGGTGCACGAGGACCCTTGGCTTTCAAATTGCTCCGATCTACGTCAACATGGGGAGTGGTGAGTATCTGTGGCATATCTTCATCCATATCTTTGACAACCTCACGATCGCATGCCACGAAATTGCTAGGTTCCTTGCGTTCCGAGTTGTAACCAACTTCAAAGGTATGACGCCACACTTCCAACAAATTTGGACTGGTCCCATGAAGAACAGCTGGAGCATACGGAAGATGAAAATGGCAGCACTCCTGCTGACAAGCCAGAGAACTCTCACAGCGCCCCGGATTCGGTCGAGGTGCGTTTGTCAATAAGCTCCCGAGGATCTTGTGTGTTTGACGTCGTTGTCAGGTTGTTGCACTCTGGGTGGACCCGTACGTGAGCACACCTAGTGCGCAGAGTGCTTCTGCGCAATCTGAATCTGAATCGCACTCACGCGTTGATTGGCGCTCGCACCTTGATTGGTACTATGGGTTGGTGGGGGGGACAAAGCGGGACGTGATCAAAGCTGGAAACACAGACACGCAAAGTGATCTGGACGTGTACAGCTCGCAAGATGATGAACTCCTCGAGGACCCACACGAAGTCCCCATCGATGTGGGGCCTGTGCTGGCATTCGTACTTCGTGTACGTCGACCAAACTGAAAACACCGATACAGTGCATTGTGACATTCAGAGGGGTATGTGAGTCCTCTCGCCTGGTGATTTGTTCGAGGTCAGAGATTCGATGGCAAGAAGCGAGCCAGGAATGCAGTTTTGTTATCGCGGGTTCGAGAACGGCCTGCTCCACAAGGACGTCTGAACTCGCACGATCGCTGGAATCAGATCCTCCTGCTGACCATCACTCAAGTTTGAATGTTCCAGTGGACGCTGTGGATGGTGGAACAAAACAAAAAACAAATGTGGGCAATGGCTGTCAAGGAGATATGATGCCAAAGGATTACCAAGAAATAAAAAACTGCAGAACCGTTAATATTGGTGCGGCTTGCCTGCGGGCTGATAACTGCAGTCGCACTCAGACAGACGCTGAGTGTGCAAACTGTGGACAGACACATTCAGACAGACTTTGAGAGCAAAGTTCTTGGAAAATGATGGTGTTAAAAAACACCAGAGTGATGTGAATACAAGTTCCGGACGTGCTGCTGAATCCGAGAATTTAGCCGCCGAAGCCGTACAGGGTGCGTCCCTGGCGCTTGAGGGCGTACACGACATCCATGGCGGTCACAGTCTTGCGGCGGGCGTGCTCGGTGTAGGTGACGGCGTCGCGGATCACGTTCTCAAGGAAGACCTTGAGCACGGAGCGGGTCTCCTCGTAGATGAGACCGGAGATGCGCTTGACACCACCGCGGCGAGCCAGGCGGCGGATGGCGGGCTTGGTGATGCCCTGGATGTTGTCGCGCAAGACCTTGCGATGGCGCTTGGCGCCACCCTTGCCGAGACCCTTTCCTCCCTTTCCACGACCGGACATTGTTCAGATTGTTTCTCTCGGCGCGCTGGACTCCTTTTGTGCGGACCAGCCGTCGACCCGTCACCAAGATGAACTGAAATCCGAGAACCGTCACACAGCCACTCAGAAGCGATTTCTGAGTTCGTCAAAATGAGGCAACCCGAGCAAAATGATCGCTCTCCGCTAGCCACTCGCTCTAGGCTCTAGCGTGCTACTACCGTAGCTAGCTGCTACCGTAGCTAGGTAGCAAAACTGCGAGGCAAGGGGTCGGGGCCGGGAATGAAAGAAGGTTCCACGATTGAGGATGTTGTGCACTTTTTGATCTCGAAAAATTATGCACTCACGGCGCTGGAATTACATATGGAGTTGCTTGAGAACGGTCTCCGATCTCGACCCCTCGAGAAGTTTGTGCAAGAAAGTACGACGCACGACATCATGGAGCACACGCCCGAACTCATGACTCCAAGAAGAGAGCATACCTTTGGGTCGGAGGAGTTTGAGAGTCTTATTCGAGCGGTTTGTTGTGCTTGTATGCGAGGCTGTGTCTCATCGAGGATTTCAGAAAGACGAACAAATTGCCAAGCTGGAATACCGGCTACGAATCGGAACAGAGGACATAGAAACGCTCAAGTGCGCTTGTTGGGTTTGAAAAAGTGTCGCCTTACTGTGTTGCAGACAGCGTCTGGAGCAGATGACCCGTTCGGTCATGCCGGGGCCCCTTTCACCGAGAGAGGTGTGTGAAGACCTCTTGAGGCTTGGCTGACATGTCTTCCAAGCCGACCGCATGCAAGCACGATTCCCCCGGCGTCCTTGGCATTAACGATGTTGAGCGACGGGCCCTTAATTGTCTTGTCAAAGAGTACCTAGTCAGTCACGGGTACAAGCTTGCCGCCATCACGTTTTCAGACGAGGTGTGCGCCCGAGCTGTGCGAGATTGTGATTGAAGTCGTGCTCAGGTGACGGACCAAGATTTGGACGATCGGGCGGATGTGGGGCTTGTGGATTCCTCTGTTTCCCTCCTGGGACTGTATCGTCATTTGTTGAACAAGGTTTCAACGCACAACAACCAGGAGCTGGAGGTTTGCTTATCATTGTGGCCTTGCTGGCTCGCTGACATCGCTTTCAGATCGAGCTAGCGGTATCCTTGGCCGACCGGAAACGGTGCGAATTCCCATGACCTGTTGCTCACGAGCTTGGGGCGACAGCCACGCAATAGAAGATCCTTCACTAGAGAGACTGAGAGTGACCTTCATATCCTTCTTAGAGCATGTCGTGGAAGATGTCGCGTGACTCGCCGACAAAATTATGCTTGCTGTTGATGTAACAGAGGCGTGACTTGCTCATGCAGGCTGGAGGGCGCCGTCGCACAAGTTCAGAAAGAGATGAGCATGCAAACTAAGGTGCGATCGGAACGACAATTGACAGAGATTCTTCGACTGTTCAGCTGGGCCAGTGTTTTTTTTTCGGAAAAGAAAACCCCTGGTCCACGCGTCAGATCAGTCCAAACTTTTGATTGATCTGATCGATGCCAACTGAGACGTGGCAGGCGTGGCAAACTGAGGTGGCACGGCTCAAGCAGGTTTTGCGCGACCACAACGTCTCATATCGGGTGCGCTGCTGCGCAACCAATCTGTTCTGTTTGTCTCTCGCACGTCGACGGTGAGGTCTGTGAGTCGGACGCCGTTGCATAGGCTTAGGGTGTGGCCGAGGCGAAGTAGTCGCGTTGTCGGGTTGGCACTTTTAGATTGGCACTGTGCGGCCGGCAATATGTTTGTGCTGCCGCGGCGAGCGTTGCCAAACTTTGCCAAGCGCCGGCTCCTTTTGGACAACACTCTGTATCCTTGTGGCGTGACATTTTCCAACATTGTCGGCAGTTGCACAAATTTCGTTGTTTCCCAACACCTCCTTGCACGTGCAGACTCTCCGCACAAGCTTGGACGTAGATTCTTGACTCAAAACCCAACGGGACTCTTCTGACTAGAGCAAACACGTACTGGACGGAGTCCGTACCGTGTCGGTGAAGGCACACAGTGTCTGCTCACACCTCACGCAGCCTATTTCTGAGAGCTTCTTCGACGTGCCGAGCCCCTTGCCCGGTGCGCGCACAACCTCGGACGGTTCGCCGCCTGCGACCCCCGTGGTGTTGAATGACTCCGAGAGCTTTGCGGCTGCTGTTGGCACTGTGTCGCCTGTCGAGTCAGAGCAAGTCGGCGAACTCCAGGAAAAGCTTCGCAATGTGCAGGTGATTTGATCCTTGCTTTGTTCTGCTTTGAAAGAAGAAACACGGCGAAAGAAGAATTGAATATGCAACGTGCAGGTGATTTTACCCTTGGTTGATTTTTTCTGCGTCGTTTCTCCTACCTGCACACCGCACATTCTTCTTTTGTGTCGCTGTAATTAGAACAGCCGGATTTAGGACCAGTTCAAGAATTGCGAGCCTTGTCTAACTGCCTTGATCATCGCGGGTTGAATGAGCAGTGCAGTGCAAATTCGGGGGAAGCAGCTGCGCGCTACTTTGCCCAGGCTTATCCGCCTACTACAGCAATAATAATGCTATATTAACCTATTAGAGCAATAATGGGTCCCGGTTGTTCCAGTACTGCTTATGGCGCACCCTAGCCTCACGAGCGGTTTTCCTTCGGTACTTACGAGGTCTTTGTTCCAGCACCCTTGCACGACTCGACTGACCCATCCCAGTGTATCAACCCGATTGTCCAGGCGGAACTGACTCAAACTGTCAACGTTATCGCGGAGAGCTTGCCCAAGGTCATCGACAATGTTCTGCTTAAGCAGCGCGCGCTCCTGGTTCCCATCGTGCTCTGCCTTGTCGAGCAGCACCGGTGCGCGCCACTTGCGCCACGTGCACACCCCAGCAAGTGGGGCGTGTGCGAGTGGGGTGTGGACGTGGGGTGTGCAAGTGGGGCGTGTGCGAGTGGGGTGTGGACGTGGGGTGTGCAAGTGGGGCGTGTGTGAGTGGGGTGTGGACGTGTGGTGTGCAAGTGGGGTGTGCGCGAGTGGGGGGTGCAAGTAGGGTGTGGTGTGCAAGTGGGGTGGTG
>QUTJ01031344.1:0-11005 GCA_003573635.1 Goniomonas avonlea | reverse complement strand
CAAGCGCAGCACAAGCGCAGCACACGCGCAGCACAAGCGCAGCACAAGCGCAGCACAAGCGCAGCACAAGCGCAGCACAAGCGCAGCACAAGCGCGGCACACGCGCACCAAACGCGCACCAAACGCGCACCAAACGCGCAGCACGTAAAGAATTTGCCAAACAAAGTCAGCGGCATCCTCGACACCGACGTGTGCGAGACTGTTTCTGTTTCGGTGGGAGACGCACCCCTTGGTCGCCGTCGACGTGCTCGTACTCCTTGCCGAACTTGAGGTGCCGCAGCATGTAGTGCGCCTGCACACGACGGTGTTGGTCCCCGCGGCAAGTAACTGCACCGGTAAGGGACACCTCGACGCCCACCATCTTGACGCCCACCACACTCACCGCAAGTAACTGCAGCCGTAAGGGACACCTCGACGCCCACCAAGGGACACCTTGACGCCCACCACACTCACCGCAAGTAACTGCACCGGTAAGGGACACCTCGACGCCCGCCAAGGGACACCTTGACGCCCACCACACTCAGGTGCCGCCACCGACCTGTCCTGAGGACGGGGCCAGCAGCAAGCCAGGCAGGCTCACGCGTTGGGTGTCGCGGAACTGGTATGTGACCGACTCGCCTCTCCCACGCCCTCCCCCTCTTCCTCTCCTCTCTCGCGCTCCTCTCCCTCCGCACTCGCTCCCGCTCTCTCCTCCTCTCGCACTTCCCATCTCCTACCCCCCGCTTCCTCTCTCCGTATTTTTCTGCGCGTAATAACAGTATGATCTGCGTCCAGAACTGCTGCTCTTACCTGAACAAGTCCGGTGAAGTTTTCTCGGGGCCAGTAGCCTCGCAAGAATCGTGTAAAAATGTGGCACAATAAGTCCTGCGATGTCGTAAATTCCGGGTACCGGCATAGCAAACGACCGATTGAACGGACACAGGAAAAACATAATTTGGTCTCAACACGGAGCTGCCAGGTTTCATTTCACAGTGGGAACGTACATGGTGCAAATGGTCCATGATAGTGCTAATGAGGTCTTTGAAAAACGGTTTCGCAAGCGCCGGTGCCACAAGAACTTTCAGGATGCCTTCGGCTAGGGTTCCGGTGTGTCCAATCTCTGCAAGGTCGTCCAGCAGCTCTCCCATTTCGCCCTGAAGCCAGGTCAATGACTTGGGTGTGTTGCGAAGCATGGGGTCTTCGGTGAACTGGTCCCACAGCCACGTCACGTAGAGTTGTGGGTCGAAGTTTGCGCCGTCGCCGTCGCCGGACGGCATCGCTGGTCGTGGTGGGACCACGGGCTGGTAGCGAGCGATCTTCTTTGGATCATAGAGCATACCGGCTTGAATTTCTGGAATGTACCGAACTGCACTGAAATCAACAAATACCAGAGTGCGTGCCTTTAGCCATATGTCCAGGTCCACTCCCAGCGCGCGCGCTTCGGCCTCGAGAGCCTCTGGAGATTGTTCCGGAATATCAGCCCGGCGGTCAGTCGACCGTGCAATAAAACGATCAAAAAAATAGATTACTTCAGCCTTTTTGTTGGAGACGCACCAAGCGTTGGCTGTGTCATATAGCCAGTCGCTGAATTGACGAAGACTCATTGTCTCAGAGAAAAACGAGTCACGCTCCCAGTCCGAATGAGCCATGTGAAGGCGCTCCTGCCGAGATAAAGGATTCTTGTACATGGCCTTGCAGAGTCGCGCCTGACACATTTTGAACTCATCCCGACTCAAGTGAAAGGAAATGTTTTGTGGACCCCCCTCCGGAAGGAGCGGCTCGCTTCCGGCAGAGAAATGGAGTGCAAATAAAAACTGGGTGCGCCTTGACACTGTAAGATCGAATTTGAGCAAGGCTCGGTATTGCAGCTGGGCTTCAGTCATATTCTCAGGTTGCTGTCGCCGGAGCGGTCTCGTTGCGATGTCATTACGTCCATCAAACGGCAGGGCTTTGGCCTGCTTTCCAGGAGATGCCCAACCTCCTGGAGATACAGTAGGTGCCTCAGGTGTAGCAGGACTGCTGGCCCACATGTCTGACTCTTGGGGCGAGCAAGCTCAATTCGTGGCCCCAACGAAGGTTCTGGTTCGCGAGGCCATTCTGTGCAGAACCGACGCCGATTCGCCTTACAAAAAAGACTTTGAAAAAAAAAAGGTCGGCTTTTTTCTCGACTAAAGAATGAATTTTCTTATCCTTATCTTTTCTGCACTACAGTAGGGTTTCTGCAGCAAGAGGTTCAGTCCGTAGATAAAGAATGATTTCAGATAGCTATCGGAGAGTTTCTTCCCGGCCGTTGAGCGACGAGTCCCACATGGTCTCTCCCATGTGCCCTCCCTCTCCCTCGCGCTCTCCGCTCTCCTCCGACACACACAGACAGAGAGTTTATTCAAACATCTTGGAAACCGCGGAGCGAGAGGGAGAGGGAGAGCGAGAGATTTACATTGGAACCAGCTAGTACGAATCATAAGTTTCATAACGATTTACTCGTTTTGGATGCTTGAAACATGCAGCGTACGTTTCAAAAAAATACAACAATGTGACATCCTGGAAAGCGACTTTCCAGTTCAAATATGATGTGATAGATTCAAGCTGTTATGCAAGACCCAGGTGAACTAGTCAAAAGTTTTCCAGCCCCATCACCACGGGGCAACCGTTTGCCCAGAGTCAAGCGGCCCACACACGGGGCTGTCGTTCCTGATCGTTACTAAGTCCCCTCAGACAGACACAACGTGGGTGCCTAGTCACTCTCCCGGATCGAGCAAAGCACCTGTKGCCCTGCCATTGACACTGTCTATTTTGACCACTTTGACACGCTKACGGCAGCTCAAGATTCTCCGAGCGAACTTGCCAGTGGTGACACTCGCGGACCGCACAAGGGCCAAGGGTGACCCTGCTGCGTCGTTAACGCTTGCCATTATCGACCAGATTCTGTGCTCGTCTCACCCTCTCTCGCTTGCTCGTTCTCTCTGCTCAAGAGCCAAGCAGCTAGCTAGTGCGCACGCACGTCAGCACCCGGACAGCACGCGAATCTTGACGGGGCTGTTGTGCCTCTGCCACGCTCGACCCTCGAAGCACTAACGTCCCAGATCACCTTGTCTGTGGGAGGCCGCTGCGTGGGCGGAGCCTGTGAGGCACATTTACCAAAGGATTCTCGTCGTTCGACAGAACATCGTTAGGACGGATTTTAAAAATCAAAGATACACGTATCGAAATCAACAACATGGTACAAACTGACAGGCTGTCTCTCCCGCCCTTCCCGCTCCTCTCTCTCTCACTCACTAAGAGCTCTCACTGGAGTTTCTTATAGGTCGGACGCCAACCTCTAATGAGTGATCCTTTCAAACTGCCTACCATGGCCATCACCAAGAGAGGCAACGTCACTATGCGCACGCACATACAGAGAGGGAGGGAGGGAGAGAGAGAGAGGCGCGCGCGGGGGGGGGGGGGAGAGAGAGGGAGAGGCTAAAATGCAGGTTGTCTCCCTATATGAAGCACAGCAGGACCAGAGCACGAGAGAATCTTCGCACAAAAATCACACAAAAATCAACCCAAATACGGAAAACAGCTAATAAAGCCCGCCAAAATCTAACATAGGAAACCACCGAAAACGACGGACGGACCTGTGATGCAACCAGCGACTTGATCTCACGCAAGGCAGATGCGAGCTGACTCTTCAACTCACTGACCTGCGTGGTGGACAGGGTTACGGAGGGCCCAAATGACTTCACCGAACACTGGTTAAGTCACCATGCCATGGCGAGATCTCCACCATATTTCGCAAAAAAAAATCCACCAAAAGCCACAAAAGCCACCAAAAGCCACCAAAATCAAAATTCTCAAAGTCCAAAAACTAGCTGGTTTCAGCGCAAAAATCAGCTGTTTTTGTCGAGAGACAAACCCTGGTCCAGGAAAAGTTAAGGTTCTCTCTGTAAACCTTAAAGGTTTTCGGCTCCGTGTTTGCAAATAAGAATATCTGGATGCTGCTGGATTCAGATGGAATTGGGTGATTTGGGAGACAACCATTAACGTTTACAGGGCACCACATGGATGCTTACAAAGCATTCTCTTACCTCGGATTCTCTTGCTGCGAGGTCACTTGCGCGCCCAGGTGCCTCAGTCGCCGGTCGATCAAAGACTTGCCGGCCAAGCCCCAGATCTCGCATTTCGTAATTTCCCTGCGCCATGTGTGACGTGGCAAGCGACGGATTGTTGGACGTTGGCGAAAAGAAAAGAAACTCTTGTGGTGTGTACAAAATAAGATCTTGTGGTGTGTTGACTTGGAAAATGGCAGGATGAAAGCGGGAAACATCAAGGAGAAGCAACCTGCGGCGGCAGCGACTGTGCCTTGGCAGCGGCAACAGCCTCCTCCGCAGCGCGACAGCGTAACTCCAGCTGCAGAGCCTCCGCTCCCCATTTCTGACTTTCACGTCGCTGAGATTCTAATTCGGACGATAGTCGCTCGTTTTCAACAGTGAGCTGTCTGCACCAGTCTTCTAGCTGCGACTGCAAGGCCTGCGTTAGGTCAATCTCCTGTCCATCTATGGTTCAGCCCACCGGATGCATGTGCCCTCGCCCATAGGTATTCTCAAGCTCCATCGGGGAAGACGTGCCCAGGGATTGTGTAGCCTGTTGGGCCTGTTAAGCTCCAATTGAAAGCGATGTGGTGTCACCTCCAACCGACGAGCCAAGGCCAGAGCCTCTTCTGATTTCTGCGTAAGAGCTGACTCCAAAGCCATTACAGTACGCTCCAATTCATGGCGAGTCGCTAAAAGCTCTTCGTTCAGCGCATTGGCTTCGTGGACTGGGTCGTGAGTGTTTTTTGGTCGGCCTCTGGAATCAGCATCGTGTTGTGTGGCGAGGCGAAGTCTGTGTTTCAAAGAATCGATATCTTGAATAGCACGAGCCTCCAAGTCGTCAAATGCCTGCTCAACTATGGCCAATTCGCGGTAAAGATCGTCTCTTTCAATCTGCTGCTCAATACAGCGCATCTTGAGGCGTCCGATGTAGCTGGCTGGATCGTTTGCGAATCCGTAAAATCGTTGCTCAAGCGCTGCAAGATCAGCACTTCGATGCATTATTTCAAGACGCTGTTGTGCGTGAGTAATCGAAACAAGGATTGGCTCCACAAACCAGTTGATGTCTCTCCCGAGGGTCTCTCTCAGCTTTTGGAATCCTGTTGATCCGCCTGACAGCAGCAAACAACTCCTTCTTGAGCGCCCGGATATCGTACTTTTCGGCACCATACCTCTCGTCTGGTGAACATTAACAACGGGCGGGACACATGAAACCACTCACTGTCGGCGTCGTTGTCCGAGTCCATCGCCGAGGCCAAAAAAACTTCCGCTCGGTAGAGAGTACGGTACCGGTAGCGAAACTCTGCTCGCACAAACCATTGAAACCAACCGTCAGTGTTAGGGCCTTGTGGGTTTCGCTTGGCAACTGAAAAGTCGTCGCGGTCGCGGGCTGACTCTTCGTGAAGTTCGCTTCGTCGTTCTCGCTCTTCGCTCGTCCCGCCGGCTTCCTCCCACCTACCCATGATTGAGTCCCTTTTTGAGTTCATGGGTCACCAAGTCAACATCGCCAAGACGTTGGGTTTGCCCACTGGTCGTCTTGGACACGGTGGTGGCGGTTTTGGCGGAGCCAAGTCTGCGAAGGGGAAGGGTGCTTTGGGAGGCCTGTCCAGCTTGTTCTGAACACGGTAACCGGAGACCCGTATTAATACATGACCCATGTTATATTTTTCACGCCGCAACTCCTCGCTTGGTGTTTTTTTTTGTGTTCGCCGTTGCCATATTTTGACGATTGAACTCTCGTCATCGAACGACCATGCATCCACGCGGCTCGCACCAACATGCACAAGTTATCACAACCCAAGGTTTGCTTTATTATACGACAGCATGCTGGAGCAGTCGGGACACATTACATTGCGGCAGCGGCCTTGTTCTTTTCGTTCTGTGCATCGCCCATGTGAGTCGGTAATGGATGGGGGAAACGAAAGCCACACCCGCACAAAGATACAAAGGAGAAATCAACGAGTCACCTTCTTGGCCGCTTTAGCCTGCTTGGCCTTGTCCTGGTCGATAAGGGCTTCCTTGACGAACGGGACAAACTTGCGGCCACCCATGAAGGGCTGCAGCACCTCGGGAATGGCCAAGCCCTGGAAAAACTACGTTACAAAAATGCATGACTGCGAGATGAGAGTGTCAAAACACCATCAGTCACGAACAACGGTGAGCGGTATGAAAGGGGTGCTCACCTCGGGGGTCTGGAAGCATTCAGCGACGCAGCACATGGTCCGCTCGGTGGCGCACAAGGTGGCGTTGAGCATGTGCACGAACTTCTTCTCGTTACCACCAACCTGAGACTGGAGTCGATGTCAGTCAATACCATGGCGTGCGTCCAAAGCGGTTCCAAGCTAGGGCAGAGTATTTCGAGGTTCACGCAAGAAACAAAAGCAACAGCAGGCTGCTACCTTGGTCTTGGCTGTCTGTCCGTATCGGATACCCAGCCGGCGTGCCTGGTAGTCCAAGCAATTTGAGCAGGACACCAACTCGCGGTAAGCCTGTTGGTTGCGTTGGTCTCCCGGACACTCACAGCAAGGACTCCAAATAACACAAATAACAGAGGGCCACCAAGGAGCAGGCGGGAGCAGGCGATGGGAAAAACATGCACGACGACAACCACAACAAAGGAAGAGAGGCAGACGGAGAAAGGCGAGGCAACCGCAAACACTTGGCACTGCATTCCCTCCCCTCCCCTCCATACCCTATCCCTCACCCCAACACGCCTCCTCTCTCACCTTGGAACCTGGGAACCAGGCCTCGAGGTCAAACTTCTTGGCGGCAGCATCGTTGAGCTCACCAGACACAATATTGACGACGCGGTACGGAATGCCGAGCTGTCAAAATCAGTCAGAACTCGGAAATCTCACTCTCACCTCACACTCACCGACACTCTCCACACAGGGCGTAATACGTGATACACAAAATCAACCTAAAGGAATGGATAAAATTGATTGTTGTTCTCAGTATCAATTGGAATAAAGGCCACGATCAAAGTAAATCCAGTCAACAGTGGGCGGACCAACTTGCAGTAGTCAGCTGCGAAATCCTGAACCCTGAACCCCCAATCACGCATCGTTACATGTCACAGAGCAGAGAAACACCAGGCGCAGAGAAACACCAGGCGCAGAGAAACACCAGGCGCAGGCGCAGAGAAACACCAGGCGCATAAAACACCAGGCGTGTCGATTTGGTAAGGTCGCTGCGTAATCACGCACCAACACGCATCACAGAGCACATCAACCCAAACACCAGACACCAGACGTACCGACTTGTAGAAGTCGGCTGCGCAATCGCGCATCTTCTCCAGCTCAGCCCAGGACTCGTCGTCGTCGGGGGAGGTGATGCAAAATTGCTCAATCTGCGAAAGAACAGTGAATAGGCCACACTCGACACAAGCGCGACCTGAATCTCCCCTCGCTCGCTCTCCCTACGCCCTCTCTCCCCTCTCTGTCTCTCTGTCCCTCTGTCTCTGTCTCTGGGCATCTGGAGAGAACAAGGAAGTGCGCACACCTTCTCAAATTGATGGATGCGGAAGATACCAGCAGTGTCGCGACCATGAGAGCCAGCTTCTTTGCGGAAGCAGGTCGAGTAGCCAGCATACCTATCAGTTCGTTAATCGTTGCCACTTGAGTCAACGCCGAAAGGAGAGGAGAGGGCGATGAGGAGGGGGGCGAGGGGTGGAAAGAGCTGTGAACCTCTGTTGTGAACGCCAGGCCCAATCTCGCAGTACTTAGCACACAGTCCGCGTACCTGTGGGGCAAATCCTTGGGGTGCAGCCACTCCTCGTGGTGGTAGGCAGCAATAGGCTGCTCCGATGTGGCAATGAGATACTTCTCCTCGCCCTCGCCAGACACCTTGTACAGCTCCTCATCGAATGAGGACAGCTGTGCCACTTTCTGCATCACTGACTTCTGCATGAAGAACGGGGTCTGGAGTGCGCTGTAGCCACTGGAAAGCTCGTCAGCGGGGCCACAGTCTTTGATTCGACACGAACCGGGCGGTCAAAAATTGAAGGGAATAGTTGATCAGTGCCAGGTTCAGGAGGACACCGTCACCCTTGAGGAAGTAGCCGCGGCCACCAGCAATGCGGGCACCTTTCGAGACATGTCAACTCACACGGGCAAGATGGTTTTTTTTACAGGACACGTTGGACTCACCGCGCTCATAATCCACCATGTCACACATGTACAGGACATCAACGTGGCTGTGGAGGCCCTCTTCCAGGCGGCGCTCGCCAAACGTGATCACGACCTCGTTCTTCTCCTGCAGTTTCCATTTCAATTCTGTTTCAGACCCTTGCAGCCATTCTGTGACGAACGTACCTCGTCCTGCTCAACAGGCACGGAGTCGTGGACAAAGTTCGGCAGGCGGGTCAAGAGCGCGTCACGAGCAAGAGCTGCCTCGACCAGCTTAACTTCCTCAGCCTTGATTTGCTGATCCAAGGCCACGTTGGCCGCCTTGAGGTCGTCACAAGGCTCCTTGGCCTTCATCTTCTGGCCCACCTCCTTGTTGGCAGCGTTGTACTCCTTCTTCATGGCATTAATCTTGCTTTGCACTGAACAAATATCACAAACAGATAAATAGGCATGGCATCTCTGAAAACCCACTTTCTCTCCAGATGGTGTCCGCCGCCAAGATCTGGTCCACAAGGGTGACATCCTGGAACCGGCGCCTCAAAAGCTCGCGAAAAACTTCAGGGTTTCCACCGCGATCAACGCGCAGCTGTTCAATATCGTGTCCTGCGGCAATGTGAGCGACGGTGCCAGAAGGCTGGGCGGCGGGCGAGCACCTGAGGCCATCAAAACTCGTGCCAATTCTCTCACGGCGCTCGATAAGTTCTGACCGTTGACAACTCAATGAGCCCTCGCAGTTTCCCTCCCCTTGGGCCTTGGCTTGGTTGGTTTGAGTGGGACCAAAATTGACCAATCGCCGGAGATAAGGAGTGGAACCCAACGCTCGAATTCAAAAGCAAAAACAAAACTCGCGAGCGTTAGACCTGGAAGATAACAGATAGGGAGTCGAAGTATCCATAGTATAATAAATATCTTTTTCCGCTCTTAACAAATAAATGACGACTCCCTTCGAGTCCCTCGCTCTGTTGGCTGAGCCTTTGGAATCACGGATGGCGGCGGCGCCTCGCCCGCAAATGCTGGTTGATCCTCGCTCAACCAGACATGCACCAGATACAAGGAGGCCTTCTGCTAAAGAAAATAATGTTCGGAAAGTGCTCATCAGTCTTGAGTCTGCAAAGGGACTTCGAACCAAGGTATCACCACCGTCTGTACGGAGCGACTCCCACTACTAATTCCGAGTTCAGCCCACAGGATTCTTGTCCTCGCACGACCCCCCGTTCGCGACGTTTCATCTCGTTGGTGGAAGATCAACAAAGCAAACTGGGCCTGGGACAGAAGATTGTCTTGATGGTTCTTCCGCGAGGTGCTCTGAGTTGACCCCGCTCCTGCCGTTGACGCTCCGCAGGTGGCTGGGCAGAGGGGAGGTGGACTTTGAGTTGTCAAATACCGAATTGAACTCGGCAGTCGTTGAATTTCAATTGTTTCGAAAGAAACATGTCCGGATCCACTTGCTTGGCTCTGCCCAGTTTCCCTTGATGGACATTCTCGATTGTCAAAAGACCATCATGCTCTCGAAAAAAGGAAAGGGCGCCGTGACGGGCGCCGTGGTTGTCTCAGCCGCGCGTGAAGAGCCCCATGCTACTGAGCAAACTCGAGTGCAAGTTGAGAACTCGTCCGTGACCAACTCGCCGAGTGCTCGCCCGACCGAGGATGTCCACAAGCTCCGGGAGTCGCGCTATCGGCGGCTCTCATCGAGCAGGCATCGTCCCCAACTGGATCCATCTGTCTTCATATCGGGTAATTGCCTGGAGATGTACGGTAATTGCCCTAATTGGATGCAGATGCCGAGTTGGAGCTTGAGGCAGCGAGGTCCTCCGGTCACGTCCAGAAGCACCTCGATTCTCTCCTCGTCGCTCGTGAGCGAATTATTGCAAAGGTATTATGCCTGTTGTAGCTTGTACCAGCCGTCTTTTTTACACCCAGCAGCGGCTGTGCTACACGCATCGGGGACACTTGCGCAAACTGCATCAGTCAGGGGTCGAATCGATATCGTCTTGGCAGTGTGAACCAGTGCTCGTAGAAGGCACTCTCACCCAGCGGCCGGATGACGCTACCGTCCGCCGCATCAAGTCTACCTCCACGGCGCCTGACGGGTGTGTGCTGTTGGCTCCGTCGTTGTGGCTCCTTTTGTTTAGGGTTTAGGCTTGTGGTGGCGCCTGTCTCCGCAGTGTTTTATTGCGTGTCGAGCAGTTGCCACAGCTGACCATCCGGCAGGTTCATTGCCTCCATAATGACAGTGCAATGGGAGCCTCGGTGGTTTGTGTTGACTTCGAATAGACTCCTGGTGTTCCGATCAGGACCTTGTAAGGACCAGGTTGATCGCTGGCGAGTGGAGCAGGAGTGGTTCACTGGACAAGCTTGCCACGGACGTTGCCCCGCGTTCGCCCCGCACTGTGACAGGTGTCTTCCCTCTCCCTTCTGACCTTCTCGCTCTCCTATTTTCTGTCTGTGTGGGCCCCCCTCCCCCTTCCCCCCGTCTCTCTCTCTCTCTCGTTGGCTGCTCAGCTGTATCCAGCTCTTTGAATCAACTCTCCGTCTCTCCCTCCCTCCCTCCAAACCCCCTCTCTCGATCTCCCCCTCTCTCCTCTTCCCCCCTGCCACTCCTTCCACTCTCGTCTCGCCTGACCGGAGCAGTTTTTCCTAACTCTCCCGGCCCCTTGACAGCTGGCACGTGCGTCCCAACCAAAAACGGACTGCGCACGGCGAGAACGCAATTGTGGAGGTGCGCCGGCACACGTCGGGGTTGGGTGGCGGGGCACAGGAGAGGTCGTCATGTGGATTCTGATGAGAGGCAGGGGTGGAGAGGGTGAGTGGGGTGTGCACCGGGTGGAG
>QUTJ01031343.1:0-10996 GCA_003573635.1 Goniomonas avonlea | reverse complement strand
TGTGCAAAGGAGGGGAAGGCGGGCGTGGCAGGAATGCCAAGGGTGGGGAGAACAAAGGGAGGCGCAACCGCAAGGGAGCAGAGAACACGCGGCAGGGGAGGAGAACACATGCGAATGTGGTGGATGGGAGGTAGGATGTGCGAGGGTAGGGTGTCGGATGCTCGGAGTGTCGGTGCGGATGATTAGAGGAGTGAGGATGGTTAGAGGGGGGTCATTTCGAGGGTGTCAGTGAGGATTCGAGAGAGGTGTCAGTGGAGGCCCACTTTGAGAGGGAGTAGGGGCGGGGTGCGTGAGCAATCATCATGGCGGAGAGTGCGCTAGGGAATGTGGAGGATGCGGGAGGTAGGATGTGCGAGGGTAGGGTGCAGATTCTCAGAGTGTCAGCGAGGATTGTCGAGGAGGGCCATTTCGAGGGTGTCAGTGAGCATTCAATAGGAGTGTCATCAGTGAGGATTGTAGAGGAGTGTCAGTGAGGTCCTAGGTGATGGGTGTGGGAGGTGTCGGGTGTGCAAGGTGATGGGTGTGGGAGGTGATGGGTGTGGGAGGTGATGGGTGTGGGAGGTGATGGGTGTGGGAGGTGGTGACGGGTGTGCGGGTGTGCGAGGTGATGGGTGTACGGGGAGGTGACGGGTGTGTGAGTGACGAGTGAACAACCAGGGCACAGGAACAACATCAGACCTGTTTAAAGACACCGGTCTCGTCACTCTGGCAGCTGCCGCCACTGTGTGTCACAGCCACAAAACCAGTGCAGAAGTCCCAGGCATCACAACCATGGTCCAACAACAGTCCCTTGGCCACCCCGTCCTTGTAGTACACCTGCTCACGTTTCAGCATGACGACTTCCTCAAACTTGGCTAACGCATCCGATTCCACGAGGCAGCAGATTCTATAAGACGGGGCAACAGATCACGAAGCATGAGTTGAATGCACACTGGTGTGAACTATAACAAGGATCGCAGGAGTCAAGAAAACACTCACGCCGCTCTGCATACACTTGTAATACTGCGTTCCTTCAACGAGCTCCTGCATCCAGCTGTCACACAAACAGCAAACGCAAAGCGCCAATTCACCTGTCGATGGTTAGCCCATACCGCAGGTCGATCGTGAGTCTTCCACAGAATCGGCCATTTCTTCGCCGCAGGACGTCCACCAACACCAACACGAGGAACTTCCGCAGGCAAGAAGGTCTCAGCATTGCCACTCGAAGACTGAACAGCGATCGGGTGAGGCACTTGGGTAGTTTGAGTGGAGTCGGGCCGGTGTTTGGTATCCTTGGGCCACGATGGGCCACTGTCCTGAGACTCATGGAGGGCGGCTCGTCGGGACAAGGCACGGCTGACATCAATGGAGTTCAACATTCCGCGAAAGCAATCGTAACAAGCGTTCCTTCTCGATCTCCAATGGATATTCAAATCAACAACCACACCGTTCCCACACCAAGTACACGGTCCATTGATAATATCGTTCGGGCTTGCATTGTTGACCATAGCCACCTGACGCTCAAGAAGAGTGGCAGCGTGGTCGTCTTGCGGTTCCTTTTTTCGTTTTTTTCGTGAGCTTTGCTCTTCGCAGGGTCGCGACGGGTTGCACCCAAGACTGTGTGCCACCATATCAAGGAGGTGTCACTGCAGCCCGTGTGAGCGTCTGCGCAGCGGAGGCGAAATGCTGCAGAATCAGGAGATCAGTGGTTTTATATACCAACATCGGTAATAATGAACGAAAAAGATATCCGGAAAAATCACTGGGAAGATAAAGATAGATTGATCACTGGCATATACAAGTCGCGCCAAAAATTCTCACTTCCCTCCTCGGTGCTCCTCCCTCTCTCAATGGCTGGGCCGCCGAGAAAGGAAATACCTGCCCTTGTGCTCGCCCTGAGCGGCAAGGATGTTGAAATTGACGATAAAATGGATGCTTACGTTGAGCTTCACTTGCTCCTCAAGGAAGATGACACTCCCGCTATGTTAGAGGCGCTCCGAAATGGCTTGCCGGATCTGTTGCAAACTGCGACCACAGACCTCCAGAGCCGCGATGCCAATCTGTAAGCGTTTTTCTTGATTTTCCAAAATTAACTCGACCAGAACTGTGCTTGCACTGAAGACTTTGGGATATCTTTCGTATCACACTATCATCATGAAGCATTTTACTCGTGAGTCGCTCCACTCCCGAGGTACTGGTTCTGATTTGACATGGACTGCAGCTGCACAAGTAGAAACCACTTTCACAAGTGTTATTAATCTCGCATTGTCCACCTCCCACAAGGTGCTCGTTTGTTGGTAGCTCTTGTGCGCACTGACTCGAGCAGGCTGCCTGCCACCTTTGCATCTGGTTCATCACTGTGCAAAATTTTGAAAAGCATTTGATTGTGTCTTTCCTGCAACGACTGTTGGAGGTGATTTACTATGGTCTTGAGAATCCCTGGAAAAGTCATTCAATTGAAACCGAGGCCATGTCTGTGCGTTCCCCGACTCCCCAGCCTTGAACCGCAAATGATCCCGCAACAGGCATTGAAACGTGTGTTGGAGATGGCACCAGACGCGATTAAACAGCATGCTCCACGCTGGTGTCGACTTGTCTGGCACAAGTTGCTCAGCGATCACCCGAGGTGCGCTGCTACCTCTATTGGCGACCTGACGCTTCCGACAGATCCTGTGAGGAAGCGAGCGCCATTTTGCGATGGGCCGCGGGGAAAATGCAACCAATTCCAGACGAACTTTCTCAGGTGGAATTCTTCGAGTTTTGTTGGTTTCTCACCCCCATCCAGCTGCTCTTGGAGGATGTCAAGTCGACGCTCCTCCCCAAGATGAACGAGCTTGTCGCAAGCGGCAGCCATCCAAACAAAGGTCTTGTGTTATCCCGCTTCGGAATGTTGCTGACGCGGTTTCTTTGTAGTTAAGGTCGCTGTCGAAGCATGGGGACACTACGTATCACTGCTGGGACCGTTGTTGGCCCAGAGCAAATTTGTCAATGAGATGCTTCATGTGCTTCAGGTGGGCCCACTGCTGCGCTCTCGCAGTTTGGCTGCAGTACCTTACACACAGCCATGCAGAAAACGTTTGCCCACCCAAACCCGACGGTCCGATTATTGTCCCATCAAAGCTGGGAGTATCCTGCTCATATTTCTTGCATCCCTCGTTTTGTCAAGAAATTGCTTTCCTTGACTGGCGCAGGGCTCTTGTTGGCAATCTGGCTGGCTACCAGAGTATCGTCAAGGAACGACGAAGGAAATTGATGATGACTCCCATTCTACTTTGGTATGCTCGAGAGCAGCTCCCTGTGCCACATCTGAATCTCGGCACAGCATGCAGAAGGAGCAAGTGGCCAACGTGCGGCACGCTTGTGCCTCATCGTGGTGTTTCTTGTTGCGGCTACTCGGACCAGAGCTCGGCGAAGTCATTGATTCTGTCGTTACGCCCGTCATGCTGTCTCTGCTCAAAGACTCCGACCTTTCTCTTCGAGTGGCTGCATCCGCGATTCTCGGTGTGTCTCATTCACTTCATCGTTTCCCAACTGACAGACGTTGCAGCGGCGTTGTTGGGACACCGTACAGATGAACCCGCTGCGTCAGAGACCGTTGATAAGATTGGGAGCTTCACCTTGCCCAGACAAGGCCTTGCGCTATCGCATGCGGCACTTGAGGTAGGTCTTTCGCACAACATGGGCTCGATCCGAGAGTCTGCCTCCGCCGAGAGTCGATACACACAAGACAATGACTGTGCTCCATCGATCTCACGCTTGCGCTCGACAGAAAAACCTGGACCGTCTGTTCGAACTCATCGCCCTCGCCGCGAAACACGCAGAGGTTCGCCGCGAGATGTGTTTGTCTTGTTTAATTGGAGCTGCAGGCTGCCACAGAAGAGTACGTTCTGCTTGCTCACCGGTCCCTCATGCGCCGTGTGAGTGATGCCGCGTCTTCCGACCAAAGTCTTGGTGCGCTGCTACTGTTTTCGTGCTTGAGCAATAACAAACAATCAGGAGAGGAGCCTGGCCAACAGAAGGCTTTTTTGGCGATGGTTCCTCGTGCTTGTTTGGCGACCCTGACTCTTTCTCGAGAATCTCCCAGTGGGTTAACACAGCTTGTTGTATTCCCGAAGGCTCACATGTCTTGCAGTACGAGCCAAATTATTGTTGGGCGTGATTGAGTCTGTGGCTCCAGAGCATCTTCTCGCTTCAGCGTGTCGTCTTCAAATCGAGCCCGCACTGTTGGTATGCAGTTTCTCTCGCGCGCAAGATCTCCAACAATGCTATTAAATCGAGCCCCGACATGAAGTGGTGTTTTGCAAGTTGATAAGTTGATATATTTGGCTGTGAAGCAGGCCGACGTTGGGGTTTCAGTATGAGAGCGTGTATCCTTGGTTGAGTTTTGTGTCAACGTTCATCCGTCATCCAAGTCGTCCAATCCCAACTCCTTCCATTGCAGGCGCCAGGAGCTTCAGTGAACCTGAACATCTCACCAGTCGCCCCTCTTGGTGAGTCCCTGGCCCGTTGAGTCTGACCTCACATCTTTTCAACCAGTTTTCACTGCCGCTGCGTATTTGGGCAGCTTGGAGGCCACATCACCTGTGTCGCCTTCGATTGCTCACCTGATTCCTGTTGATCTTGGTCGAAAACCGGTAAGCTTGTGATGGCTTAACTGGCCAGTTCAGACGCTGACCAGGTGCACAGAACAAATGGCTCCTTGCTCTGTTTTCGGCCCTCAAGTATCACGCTCTCTATGCCTCAGCAACCGAGGAGGGTGCTGTCAATGCTGAATTCGTGTGGCAGTGTTGGCTCTCTCTATGTGCGCAGTTTTTTTTGGTTGGAATGTTTTTGAGCTGGCTCGTTTTGTGTGTGTCTAACGCCCAATGCCAACTGCGCACTCTCGAGCACTGGTTTCTTGCAAGCATGTTCACACAGAACAATATCCAGGCTCAGAGGTTGGGAAGTGGCTGGCAGAGCACCCAGTGATGTCTAGTCCCGCAAGGCAGAAGCCCAGCTCCGTGTTCCTTGCCGCGTTGGTGTTCCCGCTCAGGTGCTCGTCAGCCATCGTTGCCCAAATCGTGTGGCTCACTTTCTGCCCAGCATCCTTTCTTCATCTCGGGGTGCGGTGTTCAGGGCGGCTTCAGAACTCACGAACGTGTTCCATCAATGGGAAAGCACTTTCGCACAATTTGCGGTGGCCAGGGCGCGACCAACTGCGCAACTCGCAGCCGCAGCCGCTGTGTGCCGGGCGTGGCTTGACGACGACGAAAGCTCCTCTGTCAAAACGGGTATTCCTGTTAATGCCCAGGAGCTGGCGTGCGTGTGCATGGCTGTCATGGCCATGGCAGCACGCTCCGAAGGTGAATCGGACGGTCGTGGCCGAAAGCAATCGTCTCCTCAAAAGAACCGCGTGTCTGCGCTTGGGTGCGTCAGCTGTCTGCCCAAGTTGACAGAGAATTGTGTTCCAACTAGCCGTCCTCGCAGCTCCATCACGGTTTTGTTGAGCCTCGCTGTCAAGTTGCTTGCTGCCCAGGATCGAGGCGATACTGTGAGTTGCCTGGATTGGCCATTTGCTTGCTCGCCTGCACTGATCCTGACGCGACCCTGCAGCTCAGCACTGGTGAGCCTACCATCACAGAAGAAGGCAAGACTCGCCTAGCGTCGGCCATCAAGGATTTGTGTTCGATGGCCACGGATTCGCGCCATCCGGAGACTGTCAAGGTTTTATGCACTCACCTCATTCCACACTTTGCTGTCTGGCTTGCGCCGGTTGACGGTGTCACTGGTAGGTTTTTCCCTGATCCCTCTCGAGTTCTCGCTAAATTTGTCGCAGGCTCAGCTCCCTCGGTGTCGCAGCTGTCGTGTACTCCAGCAGGGACGTCGCCTGTCTCGAGACAGGTCTGTCGTTCACCCTGTGCACCTCGCTCCTCATTCTATTTTGCAGGGTCTGGCACTATGGGATTTTTTCTTGGAGTCCCTTTTGGCCTGCCCCAACTTGGAGTATGACTCCAGCTTCCTGGAGCTTCTATCGCCAGCCTTGCAGGTAGCTCTCGACGCTCGCGGAATGCCGCTAACGCCACCACAGCTCGGGTTGTCGCATCGTCGTAAGATCACAGCTAATGCCACTCTGCTGTTTTGGAGCAAGACCTTTGCGCGCTCGGCACACCTTGAGTATCCACCGTCGCTCGCAGCCGTTCTGCGTAGCCTGCGCAAGCGTGCGGCAGTAACCACCCCAGGCCTGGACGACGGTGAGTTACATGACGGATCTCTCACTGGCGGCGCCGAGAGCCTTGCTGCCGATGAGTTTACCTCCGATGGCGCCTCACAGACTCAGGAGGTGTGTCTGTCATTCATCCCCGAAACCGTGTCTCATCCCAACAATCGTGCAGCCGGCGCAACTGCCCCCCTCCGCTCTGATGCGAGTGCGGGCTGTCTCTCCAGAAAAGAACGGCCGCGGCTCGAGTGGCAGGCTCCTGCGGTCCGGGGTTGCTGCCTCAAAGAAGGACTCCGGTTTGAAAACTCCAAGCCAACGATCCAGTTGTTTATCCCCTCTATCGTCGTCCAAGCGACAGTTGGTGCGACCCTTGTCTGATTCTGTCAGGATGCTGACACCTTGGCCAGTTCACCCCTCCTCGCGGCAATGAAGAGTTCGTGCGCATCGAGGCACCTGCTGCCCCGACCCTGATCTTGACTCCTCACCAGCGTGAGATTCGACAAGGGCAGAAGAAGCGCGGCAAGGTTGGGGTGTACACCGCACTCGACGATGATAACACTCAGGCCGAGGTGTGCAGGCTCCAGTCTCGATCTGAGTTTCAGCTTACGATGTTCGCAGGTTGATGCGATGTTCTTCCGCTCTGACTCGCAAGCGGGCTTCGAGGACCAGAAGGAAGTGAAGCAGGAGAGCGAGACGCGCGCTGCGGTCCCGCGGGACAAGGCAAATGTCGAGGACGCGTTGGAAGCACCTCCAGGCGAGACGGCAGTGCCACTAGGCGACTCCGTTGCCAAACCAACGGCCATGGTCGGTGAAAGTGATGCTGGGAAGGAAGCCACCGATGCTGTGGAGGCGGGGAGCAAAGAGCAAACTTGCACAAAGAGACCGCGAGAGGATCCCGCAGGCGAAGTGGATGGTTCCAAGAGGCAGCGTGACACCGTGGTCTCTGGTGATCAAGAGGTTGTGGGGGTGGCCGAAACGCCTACCAAGTGCATCATAGGCGATGGGTGCAGCACCACAGATGAATCTGGAAAAAAGGGAGAC
The DNA here is from genome assembly GCA_003573635.1 of Goniomonas avonlea. NCBI lineage: Eukaryota > Cryptophyceae > Goniomonadida > Goniomonadaceae > Goniomonas > Goniomonas avonlea. The sequence continues at coordinate 3,780 of QUTJ01031343.1, read as the reverse complement.
AGACCCGGAATATTGAAACGGGGCCGCACGTCGCCGCCCGGTTCGTTCCTCGGTCTTGTCGTTCTCTCTCCCTTCAGTGTTCTCTCCCCTCCTCCCCTCGGAACCATTTGGTTCCACTCCCTCCAGGGGAAGTACGCAGGACAAGTGTGTGTGTGTGTGTGTGTGTGTGTGTGTGTGTGTGTGTGTGTGTGTGTGTGTGTGTGTGTGTGTGTGTGTGTGTGTGTGTGTGTGTGTGTGTGCGTGCCACAAGTGACACGCTGTTGCAGACTCTGCTGCCAAGGCACGAAGAGTTCAGTTCGATGATGAAACAAGAAACTCGGACGATGAGGACGCTTCTCCCCGTCGATCACCGTATGGAGTCCAAAGTACTGGTGCTGCGCACGGAGGTCGCGTTCGAGTGGCACCTCGCGAAATTGCGCATCCACGACTGACGTCCTTGCCCCCTTCAGCCCCGCTTGCCGACTTGGGTCAGTCGTGTGGAAGCAGCTCTTGTTTGTTTTCCATCTAAACAGATTCTTTGTTCTTCTCGGACTTGGTTCTTTCTCTCTCTGACGCTCGTTCCCAGATGAGGAGAGCAAACGCAAACAGAAGCTAGGGATGTCGCCACGGGCCACACTGTCCCCTGCCCCACGCCGTGAGTCGCCTTGCCTATGCGCCGCACAAGCATCTTTTATGCTGTGAGAAAGTGTTGAGTCCAAGCCTATTTTGTTCAAAACAACCATCCAGTAGAGCCTGGAATGAATGGCACGATGCAAGGACTGTCTATGCAGTATGAATTCAAAGCGGTTGGGGCGTATCAAGAAACCCTGCGCAAATCATATTGCGCCTGGGCCAGAACGCTTGCTGACGTTGCGCCCTTGTTCAGATACGGAACCTCTCTTCCCGCTGCTCAGGGACTGCAGCGACAAAATTGACGTCCTGCTCTTCAACTTTCCCAAAAGTTCGCAAAGGCAGCTGCGACTCAAGGCTGTGGCCACTGTCGGCGACCTGGCGTCGCTCTCTGTTGCCCGTGCCAAGTCTGTTACTGGAATCCCCGGTGCGTCAAGCACCTTGCAGACTGGGGGGGCGTCAGCTCAAGTTGGCCGCGCACTTTCAACGGATGTTCAACGGGGGGGGGGGGGCTCTCATACCAAAAGACGCATCTCTCCAATGCGGTGGATGAAATGGGACGACGCGTCACGCAACGCGCGTTCACCTTGTTCCTAGAACCCTATTGTGTCCAGGTCCTTGCATTGGTTCGAAAGGATTTTTGACCAGCGCCCGCAGATCCCGTCCACACCATGACCAAGGCACTGCAACATTACTACAACGGTCTCTCGGAGAAGGAGCGCAGCGCCTTGCTGACAAAACAAGCCACAAGTATGTTGGCGTTGCGGTAGAGAGTTCGTAAGCTCTTTATGTGTGACAGAGTCAGACCGCGACTGAGACAGTGGTACTGATGTTGATCACGAGCATTTGACGTCTCTCTCGCACTCTTATCTCTTCGCCATATCTCTGTCTTGTCGCTCTCTTCGAGAAATGTGGCTCGCGTGTTGCATCTTTGATCTCGAAGCCATGTGGAGGAAGTCGGCGAGCCGTGCGCCATTGTTATTTGTTCGAGGGCTGGGTGCTTCGTGGTCTGGATGCCTGTGTGCTTGTTCGATTTGCGCTGTTGTGTTCATTCCGTGGAGATGGATGTCTGGCGCTCTGGTATTGTCACCCTACTGCCCCTTTCGCCAATACTCTCTCTCTCCCTCTCCTCTCTCCCTACCTGCTCATTCTCTCCCTACCTGCTCTTTCTCTCCCTCTCTCCCCCCCCTCTTTCTCTCTCCCTCTCCCACCACTCCCTCGCTCCCTCGCTCCCTCTCTCCCCCCTCTCCCCACTCTCCTCAATCCCTCCCTCTCTCCCCCCGCTCTCTCCCTCTCCCGCTCCCTCCCTCCCGCTCCCTCTCTCTCCCTCTTCCTCTCTCCCTCTCCCTCTCTCTCCCTCGTAACAATATCGCAGAATCAGCAGACGGACTCGTTCAAACCTTATCGAATCTCGCGACTGATGGCCTCCCTCCCGGTGCTTCTGAGGCCCATCGCATGGAGAGTAAGTCTTTGTTCCTCTCGTTTCACCCCAGGTTTTATCTTCCCGACTATGCCCCCCCTCCTTCCCACCTTTTCGACCAAAAAGAAGAAAAAATGTTTTCGAGTTTTGATAAGGTACTAGATATTTTATCCATGATACAGACTGCTATGATCTGAGCGGTCAGACTTGTCAATTTGTCGGAGAAGCGCCTCGATACTTCTCTGGTTGCAGTCGCAACAGACGGAGGCTCAAGCGTGTGAGTCGGGCCCAATCACGATTCACTACAACAGATCTGTTGCTGTGTACTTTTCGTACTCGTTGCAGACTAATGCAGTCAACCATGCCTCTAACTCCCACTCTAGTGCAAAAGCAGCTCCAGCGGTTGCAGCAGATTCTGGACGACAGCAGCGCAGCACCCCCGTCGTGACCACGGTGGCTCAGCCCTTATCGAATCCAGTTGTGAACGTGAATCTGTATCAAAGTGAACGCGCGAAGGCGTATCATTATCGGTGAACGTGCACGCGTACACGCGGATCACAATCGAAGTGGACAGCATTATGGTCGTCCAGCTCGAGGATCAACCGAGTCAACATTCTCTGGGCATGCGTCGGTGTGCACGGCCCTTTCTCTAGCATGTTGACCGTGTCAGCCTGTCTCAAACTAGAGAATCGTGTGCCCGCTGGGAACTGCGCGAGAAGCGATCGGGCTCGGAGCGTTGGGGTTATGTGCCCCTTTGGGCCGCAAGATGTCGTTTCCGCGCTGCCTGGATCGATGGATTTATGGCTGGCAGGAGAGCTGGCTGGTGGTGGCTGGATGGCTCGCTGGATGGCTCGCTCTGGCCTCGGCCTCGAATATTTCAGTCGTGCGCCCACGCGTCTGCGTGTACTGCATATGACACCCCTTCCTCTGCATATAACACTCCCCACTCGACCGTTAACGGCAGTAAAACCTCAAGATACGCCTGTCAATTCTCAAGGCGCGCAGAGCACTCGTTTGGACGCCACCACTGCCTCGTCATCTTTCAGCTTTGAGAGGGGTTGGGTCGGTTTGGGGAACGATTTGAGTTTTTGTCAAGGTGCATGCTCGTGGCCGTGACAGGCCTTCCGTCTTCCCACTCCCCTCCCTCTGAGCCTCTTCTCTCTCCCCCTCGCCTCTTCTCATATCTCATCCCCCGTCTCCCTCTCTTCCTCCCCCCCTCGCCTCTTCTCGCATATCCCATACTCCCAAAGAACCTCACGACGAAAAGGGTGTTTCAGCCTTTGAAAACGGTGTGTATTGTGGACCGCATATGAGGCTGCGGTGTAGCGATGATAGCCGTGCTCTAACGGGGTTGTTGCAACTTGGCGATAAGGTCAGACTTCTCGACACAGCCAGTCGGGTCCACGCCGTGAGCTGCCATGAGTGCCTGCGCGCGTTTCAAATTCTCTCGCTCGCTCGCTCTCCCGCTCTCGCACTCTCACTCTCTCTCTCTCTCTCCTCGCTCTCCTCTCACTCTCACCTCAGGCTCCTCTAACTCCCAGCGAATCAGGAACGTAATCGCAATGATTACAACACAGAGGAGCCGACTTAAGTCCCCCCCATTAGCGAGGCTGTTGCGGTTTGGCAGCTTTGTCTGCAACAAAGAGCTACAGGCAGTTGGCCATTAGCGGTGGCATTCGCGAGGCTGTTGCAGTTTGGCAAGAAGATACAGGCAGTTGGCCCACCCAAGATTTTGGAGACATCGGGAGAGA
>QUTJ01031342.1:0-10988 GCA_003573635.1 Goniomonas avonlea | reverse complement strand
GGCCGGAGAGAGAGAGAGAGAGAGAGAGAGAGAGATCTAGAGAGAGAGATCTAGAGAGAGAGAGAGAGAGAGAGAGAGAGAGAGAGAGAGTCTTTAGACTGTTTCATTGCGAATTGGTATATTATAGGCAGACAGAACAGAGCCGGTCAGTTCCAGTCTCAGGCGAAAGCGATTCGCTCTCCTGTTCGGACGGTGAGTTGGCGAGGTAGGCTCGGAGGGCATGGTCTCCGGGGGTATGCGCGTACTTAGCGAGGTCCAGAATAGCCTCGCGGCCGAGACTCCAGATTTCAGCTGCGAAAGTCCAGAGGATACCTGCGGCGGCCCGAGACAGAGAGCAACCTAAAGAAGGTCTCAAAAGTGAGTGAGTGCCAGTGCGTGTGTCGCGCGCGGACTGACTAATTGACGGTGGGACGGCAGGGGAACGAAACCGGCTGTGGGTGACGAACGGTGAGCCGGCGATTATAGGCCGACAGATGAACAAAGGAAGTGCGTCGAGACCGACCAAACACGTGCGACTTTTGTGAGACGCGCAGTACGTGTTCGTCGAGTCGGCGGAAGACAAAATCCTCAGGAATGGCGCTGGATCGGGCGGGTTGGAGACTTGGGAGAGTGTCCCAATCTCGGGCAAATTGGATAGGCGGATTCCTAGATGGAGTTTTTCCGCAGAGGCAGGCGACTTTCAGCTGAATAACCAGAGCGCTCTGGTTAATTTCAGTTGATGACGAAAGAAACGTCAGGTGACAGTGCAAAACGTCCTGAGTTTGCACTGCCGGTCGCGCGCGACTTCACATAAGAAATTGGTTTCAGTTTCATAGGTAGGCCATATATAGGCTTTTCCCATATAAGACGAAAACTAATATAGCTAGCAGGAAGTTCGAGGGCCGACTGGTCTTAAGGGAGGCTGGCGTAGCCATCTTAAGTCCAGAAGGCGGGGTTCGGGGGCGATCACGCCCCTGAAGAGATCTAGAGAGAGAGAGAGATCTAGAGAGAGAGAGAGAGAGAGAGAGAGAGAGAGAGAGAGAGAGAGAGAACTAGAGACGAGACGTAGCACTGGCAGAGAGTACCAACGTGCACGCGCGCAGACATTATTATAAGGCCTACTCGGCTAGCTGCGCGCATAGATCCGACTTGCTGGCCCAGTGGAATACTCCGGGCCCGGATCTGAGTCTCTCTTCGATCTCTGCGTAGCGCATGGCGCATGTAGTACGGTTGATCCGAGACATGCCAAACATCCAAAGCTTGATCCGACGCGTAGGATCACTGAGTGCACGACTGTCATGCTTTCAATACTCAAGTCAGACTCTGGTTTCAATGCTTCGATGTGCTTTTGGACTCGGATCATGCTTCAATGCTATCAATCACTCAGGCTGGCAGGCCGCTCGGTTCGAATAGTGCGGCGCTGCATATCTCACTCTGAATAAAGTCGTCATGCACCTCGGCGGCGGCGCGTGGTGCCAGCGCCACAGTGTCGTTCCTAGCTAGATCGGCGATGCGCATGGCACGCCAGTTGCCCTAGTTGGCACTCCGGCAGGTGACTGTCTGCCGCCGGCGTGCACGTTTGTCACTGTGTGAAAGACTGCTCGAGTGTGGCCGTGCTTGCCAGTGCCTTGGCATGTCCGAGAAAGGATACTCCTCGCCCATATGGGGGGTCACCGTTAACGCGAGGGAAGTTGCGTTGCGGTCGAGTCAAGTTGAGTCAATTCGCATCGGGGCCGAGCACGCCACGACACGACAATTCAATTGCACATGAGCGCAAGGTTTATGATTATGCTGGAGCCCTCGAACACGCTCGTTTGTTTTGGAATCCGCGCGTGGGTTCGTCACCGCTCCCGACCGCTGCAGCTCGATCCAGCGGCAGATCAGACGAAACAGGCTCGATGCGAGTTATTTTCTCGGCAACGTCCAGGCGCGACATCATTTCATAGATTACACGGTGCTGAAGCCAGCGAGTAGAGTACATGAGGTCAACCTTGTGCCAGGGTTCAAAGCTGGCACAGGGCGATTGTCGATATTTACACCTCAACCTTGCGAAGACCCACACGAAAGCCAACCTTGTTTTTTGTTTTGTTTTTGGGTTCAATAAGCCCTCGAGTCGCGCGCACGACAGAGGGTAGGTCAAAAGGGAGTCACCTCCCGACGAGATGCGCAACTTCGGAGCTACATCTTGAGGAAGGGGGAGAAAAGGAGATCGAAGATGGGGTCATTGTTGCCCACCGGGCTGACGCCTGCTTGCCCACAGTACACGCCACCCCAGGGCTGCAGCTCGTCTTGAGTGGGTGACGGAATTGCCCTGGGTAACTTGGGTTTGAGAGTGGCGTGATAGTGAGCGTGTGAGTGAGTGTGAGTGTGAGTGTGAGTGTGAGTGTGTGCCACCAGGGACCAAGATCTCGCGACACTGAGCGCGTAGTCTGATGAACACAGCAACAGAGGAGAGGCATAGGAGGCGGGACGTCAGAAACAAGGACCAGTGAGAGAACCAGACTTGCCAAGAGATACAAACGACACCAGCGAAAACAGGAGCCACCCGATTCAGGGAAACACGATTGAGAAAGACGATACCCGTGCAACAGACCCATGAAACATGAGCACCGCAACGACAACAAAAAATACCCTGAAGAAGGACCAGGTCCCGCGGCAGCGCCTAACAGATGGCCTGCGGCCGCACCCTGGTCCTCAACCTGACACGTTGCCCTTGGCGGACCTGCACGCTCCCGGTTACTCCGTCGAACAATCTAGCTGTCAATCTGCCAAGTTGCTGGCCGCCACCGCGGGCACCAACACGCTAACGCTAAACACTAAACCCTAAGCGGAGCGACCTGCTAAACGCCACGCGCTCGACTCGGTCTGGGGTGCAGGGGTGACGGCTCCCACAAAAAAAAGATGCTGGCTGTCTGGCGGCACAAGGTCCAAGAAGTCCATCGAGGACACACCAGCGGTCTCGGCAGGGCCAGGACCAGGACCTGCCTCGGCACCAACGCCGCCTCCAGCATCCTTGGGAGGTTGCCAGTTGAGCGGCGTATCAAGGGGGATTGTGCCAGGAACCGTTGCCACCCCTTCTCCTGGCTGCAGCACCGGCTGCGGCTGCTGTGACCAGTCAGCGCCCGGCACAGGAATAAGAGGAATGTGGGCGCACATTTTTGCTCCCATCCCCAGGGGCTGCTGCTGGAGTGATGGCGGCTGTTGCAAATAGTCAGCTCGCACACTATGGGCATACGTGAAGGCACACAAAAAGCAGTTGTAACAAGCAGCAGCGCACCAAGATCAGACACAATCCGTGCCCCTGACTCGGCCAATCTGTACGAGCGACCCATCCGGAGCAACAAAGACCCGAGCCGAAGCAGCAGATCAGGGCGACCACCGACTCTTGCAACGACAGAAGCCATGGCGAACATCGGCAAGGACTGGCGCGTTGTGTCGGTGCAAGGCTTAACAGTTGCAAAACTAACACCAACCTGTGGAGGGGTGCTTGGGAGCTCTGATGGGGGTGGGGCATCCGAAAGCCAATGCGCCAGAACCTTACACGCCTCCTCATTCCGACCTAGTGCCTGCAGCAGCACACAGCGAAGGGCGGCCAACGACATCGGTAATACCCACACGACCTGCCGTGGCAACTTGGCAGTATGGAGCTCTATTTTAGTTGTAAGAGATTCCAAATCGGGCAGAAACTCAGCTGCCAGGACGGCGTCCGGATGCTGTGGAGAAAAACTTAGCAGGTGACTGAGAGCAAACTTTTTTTGACCTACCACAAAGGTCTTAATCTGTGTGAAAGGATTCGGGTTGTAGAAGAAACTAGATATCGCTGCGGTAAAAGCCGTCAATGTTTGTGGTCACGGGGCAGTGGTACACACTGGGGCATTTGCTCATGATTCGCTGATGCACGGAAATTAGCGCCGCGAAGGTGTCCCGAACCTCGGGTGAGTAGTGCTTGTAGTCTAAGGCTGCAGGGTCCCTCTGAAAAATACTGTCAAGGAACGGTGACAAACATGCGGCCGCAATACTTGCAACAAGTATCCAAGGTCTGTGCGAGCTCGAAGCATTTTCACGGAAGATTCCAGCCGCGGAACATCCCGCGCGGACGGAGTCTCAACTAGCAACGATTCTGCCAGCTTCGCATAGTGCCTTGCCATCCTGGTGTCGTTGCCCATGAACAGAAAGGCGAGGACAGCAAACGCCAAAACACAGTCAGGCGAAAAGTTGTCCATGTACAGGCCAGCTAATCTGCGTGCCTCCTGAGAGGAGTTCTCGGCCTCACGCTTGTCTCCGAACATAGTCTGGGCCACAGCAAGCACAGCATGGAGCAGAAATTGTTGCTGTGCTTCACGACGAGGAGACAGCAGTGCTGCTTGATCAATAACAAACAGCCAACCCCACTTTTCCTCAAATATATCGAGAAGCAACGCAAGGTTGGACAGCTCGAGAAACGAGCAGTTGTTCCCACTTGCAGAAGGGATCTGTGGTGGAAATGCAGAATTCTCCCGAGACCGAACTCGGCGATCCGTCCCAAAAGAACAAGTGACGCCCAATCTGTGACACCTCTCACAAGGAGTACCTCCGCTGCAGGCTCTCTTATTGTGGCGGCAAGCATCACAAGCTTCCTGCGCCCGTTTTCTCCTCGGAGCGTTACCCTGGACTTGGGCCTGACGATGCTCATCGCCCAGCTGCAGAGGACTGCTGCCTTGCATGATGGTGCTTGCTCCGAGCTCTGAAGTTGACGCACAAGCCCACTTACAGTATGCTGGAGCAGTTTAGGGCCCTATTTTGACAGGCAAGGAAACTCCGAACAAATGGCGGCGGAACTCGCGCCCTTTGCTGAGGCAGAGGTGGTCCAGCTGATGACCAGAATCAAAGCATCGGTTGCCGCTTCTGTCAGTCTAACATAGTGCAGGAGCTTTTTGCTGACCCAGCTTTCAGAACTCGGACGATACTCTTTCAGCGCTGGTCGAACTCACACAGAAGCGATTGCCCGTGAAGATCATGAACGTGAAGATCTTGATGCCTGTTTGTTTCGTTTTGCGTTCACACTTTTGGCAGTCTACCAAGATTCACATTGAGGTGAATCGGCTGCAGAAGGATAAGGACGAAAAGGTTGCTTCGAAAGCAAAGGAGTTAGTCGCTGTTTGGAAAAAGCTCCCGGTCAGGAGCAACTCCACGAGTACTGCGGGCGGCTCTCCTTGCAGCACCCCCAAAAGCCCAGCAGCAGCTGGAACACCTACCGGAAAACGTGAACGCTCGGAACAACCATCGCAACCGAACAAAAAAGCTGCAGTCGCGGCCAAGGATGATGCGGCATCGGGTGGGGCGACACCTGCCGCGGAAAAGCGTGCAGCCATTTTTCAAGGCACTTGTATGTCGGAGGTTGTGTTTCAAGTTGGGTTGATTTTCCACAGTGCCTTCCGGTGATTTGAAAACTGGAGACCCAAAGCGAGACAAATGTCAAGCCGTACTCTGCAGTGCTCTCAAGGCCAAAGAGGAGGACGGTGAGTTGAACCATGTGCAGATCCGTGCGCCTGATTCTTTCTCCCAGGTGATTTTGAGCCAGCGTTGTTGGCTTATCGAATTGAAAAAGGTTTGTCAACGCCGTTGATACTGACTTCCCTTACTGATTTACCCTTCAGCACTCTTCAAGGAGTTTAAATCGATGAACGAGGCTTATCTGAACAAGTTGCGCAGCATCAAATTCAATTTATCGGACCCCAAGAACCCAGACTTTGTTCGCAAGGTGCAGTGCTAAATTGTTTCATTGCTCCTGACAATTTTTGCAGCTTCTCACTGGAGTAATAACACCCGAAGAGACGCCAACGCTCACCGCGCATGTCAGTTTCCCCCCCTACACGTTCGTTTTAATCACACATTGCATCTCTGAATCGAAATTTACCCTCCCGCAGCAAATGGCCAGCAACCAGACCGCGGAGAAGAACAAGGAGGTGGTTGAGCACGCTGTCTGGAGCATCGGGGTACCATTTTTGTTTGTGTGTTCCTCGGCGTTCGGTTCTGACACAATCCGTGCAGAACTTCGATCTGACGAAGACGCAAGCGGTGACGGACATTTTCCAGTGTTCTCGTTGTGGCGAACGAGCATGCACGTTCACACAAAAGCAGACGCGATCTGCTGATGAGCCGATGGTGAGTGGTCCACCACCATGCTGATATCGCGTGTTTGCACTTTGGTCAACACATGTGCGCTCATAGCTGAACGACCTTTTGCAGACTACCTTCGTCCAGTGCATCCCCTGTGGCAAGCGATGGCGTTTCTCTTGAGATCGTCGTGTTTCTCAACGAATAGCTGTCATCGGGTGGGCTAACTGAGTGGCTGTCTCGTTCCAGAACTTCTAACCGTAGTTAGCCTTCACCACCGATACAGGATATTCCAATAAATTATTTCCCTTCTGTCGTGCTTGAATGAACCTTGGGAGATCGTACACCCATCCAACCAGGATCCTGCGTAGTTTACAATATATTTATATTAAACACATTCACACAGCGACCTTCCGGCAAATTTTTGGTGCAGGTGAGCTCTCGGGAGAGCGGCGCATCTGGGAGAGCTTTTTCGGCAAATACGTCTCTGCAATGTAGCTGCAGGTTGGAACGACAGTCATTCCTTCCCGCTCAGCGGCCTCGTAAGCTGCATCACAAAGAAGAGCAGCAAGGCCTTTGCCACGCAGCTGTACAGGCACATACGTGTGCACCAAGTCCATCACACCACTCTTATAAAGTTCGCCGTCATAAAACAATGAACAAGTTTTCTTGTAGCCCGGAACAATGAGGTTGAAAGAATGCGTTGTCTCATTATGCCTTACATCGCCCGGTTGCAATGTGCTCCAATCTTCTTCGCGGACTCGGCGCTTTCCCATCAGCGAACCTGTGAAAGAGACCCTTGGATTTGCTGTCGTTCGGTGGAGTGTTCTCGAACCAGTGACTTTTGGAACATGTGGAAAGGCACCCTCTGACAGATGTGCGTTTATATAGCTAACAATCAGCTGCTATCGCGGTCACTTGATTTTGATTATTATTATTGCACTCTATACGGCTATCGCGGTCACCGCGAGCGTTGCGTCAGAGTCACAAGGTCACTTGACCCAGCCTCCCTTGATTTCAAGCGCCTTTTTCTCGTTGCGCTGGGAGCGCTCATGCCCAGAACACGAGGCTCAGCCGCAGAGGAGCCTCCTCCCGAACACAAGACACGGAGAGCGTCCGGTGCTCGAGCATCAGCACCACCGCGGGTGAGCATTTGTATTAATGGCGAGAAGGACCATTTCAAGGGGAAGATAGACAAAGGCAAGCAAAAAGCTGCCTCGCCGCCAAGGGCCCGCAGGACGCGCTTCATGAATTCGTGCGTTTCCACCGATTCCACACCGGCACCGACGCCGCGGGAGGCAGACCATGGCGCGCCATCCCCTGGAATGCGGGCTCTTCAGGAAGTGACTCGTCGACGCCTCAGCTTTCGTCCCCGCCCGCTTGATGTAAATGAGCCTCTCACCATCATCAATCATGCGGAGAACCCTGATCTAGTCGACGAACTTGTGTGTTTTGCGTCTGTTTTTCACACTGTTTGACGTCCGTTCAGGATAAGGTCAGCCTTGCAGACGAGATGCTCGTGGAAGAGGAGCAAACACTGAGGGCGCCCAAGGGCATCCCGACACTTGGCTATCGGAAACGCAGGAGCAACCCGCGCACAGGGTTTGAGAGGCCTTCATCGTATATCCGTTACACTGGTGCGTTGCGAGTCAGGCACATGTTCGGTTTCTCAGAGATTTCGCAGATCGCACTTCCGAGGACATGGACAAAGTGGTCGAGTACGACATGGACGAGGACGATGCCAAGTGGTTGAATGAACACAATGCTGCTCGAAAAAAAACTTGCAACCCCCTGACTCCCGATCTCTTCGAGTTCATGATGGACAGACTCGAAAAAGAGCTTTTGCTGCACGTGAGTTCGCCCTCCATTGGAGCAGATTGTTGACAACATGCGCTCACACACTTCGTGCAGCAAAAAAAGCGCCGCCCAACAGGATCCGCCTCATCTGCTCGGGCTGCAGAAGAGGAGCCAACTTGCTGCATCTGCGGGAGCTCTCAAGTATCAGATGGCAACTGTGTCGTCACCTGTGCCCAGTGCAAGATTGCAGTTCATCAAGGTGAGGACCCCATTCCCCCCCTCCCATTATTCTGACTTGGATACAAGATTGCTACGGCGTGCGAAAGGTACCGGTTGGAGGGTGGGATTGTCGTCGGTGCGAGGCTGGGGCTCAATCCCAGAAATGTGTGTTGTGCCTGACCAAGGCTGGTGCGTGCAAGCCGACTACTGATGGGCGGTGGGCCCATTTATTGGTCAGTCTCCCCTTCGCCTTCATTTACTGTTTCTCAGTTCCAACACTTCTCTCAGTGTGTACATTGGACACCAGAGGTTTTTCTCAGGAATACCCGTGCGATGGAGCCTGTGCATAACATCGACAAAATCCCAAAGCGCCGCTGGAAACTCATTTGCTCCGTGTGTAAGAAACCGGGAGGGGCGTGCATCACTTGTTGCACGAAGAACTGCAACATGGCATATCATGTCACGTGTGCGCAGCAGCAGGGTTTTCAAATGGAGATGATGGACACCCTGGAAGGGGTCAGCAAAGTGACCTTCTGCAGAGTGCACTCTAAGGACTTCAAAGTGAGCCTTGTCTCTTTCGTTTGCCGCCAGATTGCCCGAGTTCCCTCTCCTGTTGATCGTCCCCAACCCTTGAATTTCCAGGAAAAGCACGCCAGCCGTGTGAGGAGCGCGGGGTGCGCCGTTTCGTCGCTCGTTCCCCTGAGCTGGGCGCTGGCAAACTTTTCTGTTTCCGCCAGCCATGTGAGCGCTGTCTACAATCGCTGGGTCGATCGTCGTTCTGCGCAACCATACTCTCTGATCACCCGTTTTCAGGCAAGCCTTGAATTTTAAGCAGCCGTGATCCCAGGATGCAGCTCAAGCCTGACCCATTCCCACAGCCACTTGCTGAGGGGTACTTCGAGTCGTACCAATCCCGTCGCAAGCGTCGCCAAAGTGTGAAAAACACAGTGACACGGATTATGAATTTGCGTGAGAACTTGGAGTGGGAGCGACTCCTTGCAGACATGATTGTTCGTCGTGAGAAGATCAAGCGCCGCGGGATGCGGGTTGCGTTGGAGCGGATGGAGGTCGAGCGAGGGTTTGTCCTGAAGGACACTGGACTTTCCAAGTTACACAGACCTGTCATGAGCCACGGACTGACGTATTCACGGCCACGGGGAAAAGGAAAACTGGTGGTTTCGTCCTCCTCGGAGCAGGAGGAGGAATCTGGCGAAGCAGAATCTGGCGAGGAGGAGGAATCCGGGGCGGAGGAGGAATCTGGCGAGGAGGAGGAGGAATCTGGTGACGAGGAAGAAGAACCGAGCGAGGAGGGTGATGAGGATGAAGATGCTGCTTTGTCAGAAGTGGACGATGATTCCGAGCTGGAGTCTGAGGAGGACGAGGAGTCAGAAGTGGAGGAGCAGCCCCGTCGTCACACTCGCCGTGTGTCGTCTGGAGAGTTGCTCGAGCTGCCAACTTTGGGCTCATTGAAAGCCAAGCTGAAACGAAAGGCAAAGGCAGCACCTTCGCCTGCCAAGGGCAGGGCTGCGCCCATTCCGCAGAAACGGGGTCGGGGGCGCCCCCCCAAATCCGCTGCGCCGGTTGCAAAGAGTAAGGCGAGCAAGGGGTCTGTCGCTGCTGCTTCTAGATCAAAGAAGCGGGCAGCGCCAGTGTCGTCCTCGGAGGAAGAAGAGTCGGACAACGCAGACGAGGAGTCGGAAGAAGAAGCGGAGTCAGGGGAGGAGGAGTCGGAAGAAGAGGAGTCAAGTGAAGAGGAGGAGGAGCCTGAAGTGGTGGCCCCGCCCCCGCGACGAACACGCGCTTCTGACGGGCTTCCCAATGGCAGCGCGAGGGCAGGTGCCAACAAGCGCCGACGGGTGATGCCACCGCGAGTTCGAGGTGAGGCCGATCGCGAGGGTGGCACAGCGGTGTCGGAGAGTTCCGTTGCTCAACTATCATTGCGGCAGGAAGAGCTTCCTGAGCCGACTGGTGGGCGAAAGAAGTGGGCCAAATTGTTTGCGGACCAGGTTGTTCGCGCTGCAGTGTCACTCGGGGAACGCGTCACTCGGGGAACGCTCGCTTCCGTCAAAAGACAAACTTCCTTCAATCAAACCGTGGGATAGCGCTGTGGAGTTCCTTGTTGCATGTGGCTCGTTCGTCGTGCGGTAACGGGCGTCAAACTCTTGCAGGGGCGAACTCACCAATGTCCTTCAATTGCTCCGTACCTCTGCTCCACAGGGCGAGGCAGAGCCATGCCCCAGATCCGGATCAGTGCGCTAGTCGTGCCCGTCACGGTCGCCGCTGAGCAATGCCACACAATTGTTTTCTGCAGCGCCACTCCCAATCCGACCTTGGGCTCTGCCGCCAGGTGTGTGTGTGTGTGTGTGTGTGTGTGTGTGTGTGTGTGTGTGTGTTTGTGTGTGTGTGTGTGTGTGATTTTCATTCCCGTTGATCGGCTGCTTGGCTTGGCTTCATCGGGTAGCGACAGCAACGTGATGAAACTACAAGTCTTTAGGAAGTGCCGTCTGATTACCGGTGATGATGGGTTGAGAGCTGATCTTTTTGCAATTGTTCCCCCCTGGCTGTGCGCTCTGTATTTTAATTTTATTTTGTGACCTGTCTGGACAGGAATTCGAGTGCTCTTGTTGGGCTCAATCCCGGTGACTTTTGGAGCCCCCAGGTGTCGCCCCTGTTCCTTGTGCGCTTTTGCTCTTGGTTGTTCTGCTACGAATCATGATGAAAATACAACTCTTTAGGAAGTGCCGTCTGATTACCGGTGATGATGGGTTGAGCTGACAATTCTATTCTCTGCGTGGCTGTTGGGATGCAGTCTCGACTCCTGACCCTGGTTCACAGAGGGCACTGATGGCGACTTGTTGCTGTGTGGAGCTTTGGTTCTCCGGAGTCGCATCGAAACC
>QUTJ01031341.1:0-10986 GCA_003573635.1 Goniomonas avonlea | reverse complement strand
GTGGTGGCTATGGCGGTGCCCCAGCGGATCGTGGCGGATACGGCGGCGGTGACCGTGGCGGCTATGGTGGCGGTGGCGGCTACGGTGCCCCTGCTGGTGGTGGCTATGGTGATCGCGGTGGCTACAGCGAGCCAGTTGGCTACGGCGGTGACCGCGGTGGCTATGCTGGTCCACCAGGTGGTGGTTATAGCCGAGACCGATCACCGGTCCGCGGTGGTGGTGGTCCAGGGCCACGTGACCGTTCCCCTCGAGGCCGATACTAATTTGGGGTGCTCGTGTGACCGTTCAACTAAGATGAGCTGCCCAGCATCTCATATCCATCGACGTCCGTCCTCCAGTGGCCAACCATTTTCAAGTGTTCGTGGGAACGTGAGATCCCGTGCTCTCGCGTCCGACCGTCGTCAGTCGTAAACCATTGTTTGTTTCAACCTGTTTTTCTTTTGGGTCCTGTTGCGTGCTCCTCGCGGGTGTGTTGCTCACTACTTGGGTCCCATCTGTGTTCTGGATTGGACGGTCAACTCAGGAAGCCACATACATAGTGCATTGGCAACGCAATATAGATTACATATATATTCGGTCAAAAACAAATTCCTGCTGGTGTCCTTGTGATACCCGCCTTGGGCATGGAATGGCATCTGGCAGAGCGCAAGCGCCTCGATTATGCCGCGACTGTCGACGGTGATAGTGGCGGCGATGGCGAGACGCTGGCTCTGCTCGTCGAAGTCGAAGACAATCTCTGAGGCGTAGCTGATATCTCCTGAGATCCTTTTGTTTCAGATAACTTGTGCGCGAGCCTCTCGATTTGTCTCTTCGCGCCTGGGAGCTCTTCGAGAGAGAAGAAATGTCCAAGAACAAGATTGCCAAAGTAGAATTTGTCAGCGAGCTGGCACATGCGCAACAATACTACTCGAAATGGAATTGCCTCCACCTTGTCCAGCACCACCTTCCTTAACGCAATCTGGAGCCGCTGCTTGACCGTCGCGTCCTGGAGAGGGTATTTTTTCGACGTGCCGATACATCCTCGCTGATAATCACCGAAGCAATTGCGGGAGATGAGAGAGGAGATAATTGCTGTGATATACTTTCCAGAGGTAGTGTAGGAATGAAGAAGCCAACCGCTCAATGATCGCGTGGTTTTGGCCAGCTTCCCAAGTAACAGGTCGCAGGCAGGGTTTCCGGTGACTCTCTGGTCGAGTGGGACCACAACCATGCTTGTTCCCCATAACTTTCCCGGCTTCATGACAAATGAAATCCGCCCCATGGACTCCAAATCCAAGAAGAGGCAAGCAAGAACCACTGCCTTCAGGTCCAGGCTGGCCTGGCGACCCCGAATGTGGCCAGAGTCACTGTCGTGCCAAAGCAGGACCAGAGCTTCGGAGAGGGTTAACTCACCCGCCACAGGAGCAGGCAGCAAACCGGAGAAAACTACAGTATTTGAAGCAATTGTGCGCGAGACGAATGAGGGGTGCAGTCCTCCAGTGCTGATCTTCAACGTCGCGAGAGCCATATTGTCGATCCTGTCACCAGCAAGCACTGGCGCTCTTGGAGTGTCTTCCAGTCGCTCATTTTGGGACTGTTGAGTTGCTTTCCGGTTGCCCGTCTCATGCTGCTCAGTCTCCGAAAACGAAAATTTCATTCTTCCTTGTGGTCACGTTGCTTGCCTTCGTCATCTTATTTGCCGTGACGACTCAGGGCCTGGCCAAAATCCATCAATCTATCAGCAAACAACCCAAATATATATCTATCGCACAACCGAATATCAAGCTTTCTCGTCTCCTGTCAGCTGCGTCCGTGGCGATCTTAGGCAACGCAAGCTGAGTCTTCCTCCCCCCTTCCCCTCGTGCTTCAACCGAGTCGGACCCACACACAGCCACAAGTCGGTTCAATCACCTGGAGATCCAAGCTTTCCAGATTTCGGGACCAGCAACCGAGAAGGCGTTGTGGCCCACTTGTGGGAATGGCCCTATCTTTCAAGGGTCGCATTGCGACTTCGTTCCTCTCCAAACTAGAATTCAAACCATCTGAGGAACAGACGCGGCCGCGGCGTAATTGTTGATCTGCTAGGAGCACACCCGAATTCTTGGTGAGGAATCTTTGGCTGGCATGACACATGCACACACAAAGCGCAACGTGTTGAAGATCCCATCAGACCAACTCCGCACATGCAGACTGTACTACAGTAAACGACACCGACACCCCACCCCACCCCCCCAAAAGTGCACATTAAGACCCAAAATAAGGGCCCTTTAGGCGCGACCAGCGCCGCCCTGCCAACAGAGGAGCGCGGCAACACAGAGGGGACCGAGGTAACCCAGCGTCTGGAACATGTTAAGCTTGAGGAAGTACAAGGCGTACAGGCACAGGATCAGGGCAAGCGAGACCTGGAAGCCCAGAGCGGGGAGCAGCTTGTCGCCTGCTTGACGGCATCAGGGTTTAAAAATTCAATTTCATGAATATGGACTGTTGTACCAACGGCACCCGCTGAACGCCGTATGCAGACAGAAGACATTGCCATGACGGAGTGTTGCTAACGACACAATACCCCCCCGCGCGCCACACATGCGCGCACACCGCACCCACGCGACAACGGGGTGGTTGAACGAGACGGTTGTGGCCGCTGCTCAGAGGGAAGTCGACTGATTATTGTTTCACGCGCCGAGACCGCTCAAACAATTGAATCTGTTCCTCATCATTGCAAGGCCATCCAACCCCRTCCTAAACAACCCCATCTCTGGTTGTGACAGAGATCCATATGATGACTGACGTGTGAAAAAACRSTTGCTCAGAGGGAAGTCGACTGATTATTGTTTCACGCGCCGAGACCGCTCAAACAATTGAATCTGTTCCTCATCATTGCAAGGCCATCCAACCCCGTCCTAAACAACCCCACTCTGGTTTGTTTCACGCGCCGAGACTCAAACAATTGAATCTGTTCCTCATCATTGCAAGCGTGTGGCAATTGTGAGCCATCAAGTGGTCGACAAAAACACGGCGAGTGTTTTCTTGTGACTGACTAGTTGTTAAACCTGGAAAATTGCTCAGAGGGAAGTCGACTGATTATTGTTTCACGCGCCGAGACCGCTCAAACAATTGAATCTGTTCCTCATCATCGCAATCACGAACTAAGCCTGAGCCATGGGGGCAGACAAGGGCGTGAGGTGGCATGGCTGTGAGGCGCACCTGATGGGAGCTTAAGACCAACGCCAACCTTGGACAGGAGAACAAGGAGGAGCAAGAACGAAGCACCGATGAGGCCAGTGAAAGCGAAGGAAATAACAGCCGCGGGACGCTTCTCTGGCTTAGAGAACACGTGGTGGATTTCGGGCTTGGGGCCCACGGCCTGCGCCGGAATGTGTCAAGATAGAACAAGTTCGCAACAGTCTGAACTCCTATCTTCGGCGAACGGGCGGCTCAGCACGAAAAAGAGGACCCGATCGGAGAAACAATCCATCGGACTTAGTTGCCAAGAAAGTCAATAAAGATTGAAACCGGAAAGGAGAGTCACTTTCCATCGGGCTCAGTTGTCTCGTCACAATGGTTCAGTCCATGTAGATCCGAGAAAGTCGTCACGCGGGAGTCCTGGAAGAGGCACAAGGGGAAAGGAGAGTCACTTTCCATCGGGCTCAGTTGTCTCGTCACAATGGTTCAGTCCATGTAGATCCGAGAAAGTCGTCACGCGGGAGTCCTGGAAGAGGCACAACCGGAAAGGAGAGTCACTTTCCATCGGGCTCAGTTGTCTCGTCACAATGGTTCAGTCCATGTAGATCCGAGAAAGTCGTCATCGGAAGCAAGAGAACAGAGGAGAGAGAAGAGAGCGGCTTCCCATCGGGCCCAGTTGTCTCGTCCCAATGGTTCAGTCCATGTAGAGAAAGTCGTCGCGGGAGCGCCTTGTAGAACAAAGAGCAAGAAAGAGAGCGGAGAGGGAAGAGAGCGGCTTCCCATCGGGCTCAGTTGTCTCGTCACAATGGTTCAGTCCATGTAGATCCGAGAAAGTCGTCACGCGGGAGCGCCTTGTAGAACAAAGAGCAAGAGTAGAGGCACAAAGGATCAATTCGCATCACGATGGTCCAGGCCAGTAGAGCCGAGAAAGTGGTGACACAAAAACGATCAAGAGAGAACAGAGAGGGCAGAGGACAGAGAGMACAGAGGGCTTCCCATCGGGCTCAGTTGTCTCGTCACAATGGTTCAGTCCATGTAGATCCGAGAAAGTCGTCACGCGGGAGTCCTGGAAGAGGCACAAGGGGAACAGCAATCAACTTTCCATCGGGCTCAGTTGTCTCATCACAATGGCTCAGGCCATGTAGATCCGAGAAAGTCGTCATTGGAAAGAGTGACGCGAGAAACAAGAAGAGAGGGAGAGAGTTTCCCATTTTGACGAAGAAAACGATCACGCGGGGAACCACCCTTCGGACAGACCAGGAAACCGTCGCAACAAACGAAAAAAAAGACGGAATAAAAAGAGACACGAGAATGCTCCCTCGGGCTCAGTTGTCTCAACACAATGGTTCAGGCCATGTAGATCCGAGAAAGTCGTCACTGGGAGCAAACCAGGCCAAGAAACAACTTGATGGTTCCAGGACAGAAAGTCGACTGGGTAGGCGAACGACGACTCAGGGGGGAGAGAGAGAAGAAGAAGAAAAAACTAGAGGAGCGATCCCAGCGCGGGAAGTGATCACTGAAACTCGGTGGCGCACCTCTTTGTTCACAGCGCTGCTCTCAAAGGTAAGAGCCGCCTTGCACACAGACCAGGTCATGGCGTTGTCTACATTGGGGTCGCCAACAAGCACCTCAATGGAATAGTCGCCACTCTGAGAGTTAAACACAGCAGCAGAATCAGCCACCACCTGGGCAAATCCTTCAGCCGATCGACCACGAGATATGTCACAAATCAACTTACAATCTTCAACTTATTCTTCTTCTCCGAGGTCTTAGTGACGAAAATTACTTCGTGCCCGGACGCAATGTTGGAAAACCGCACGAACGCTTGGTGCGGGTAGAAGGGCTTGTTGGTCACAGTGCTCTTCACTTGGAACTCCATCTCGATTGCCTACGAAGCCAAGTTACGGGCAGAGGGTGGTGAGCGCGCGCGCGCGCGTGGGGGGGGGGGGGGGGGGGGGGGGGGGGGGGGGGGGGGGGGGGATGATGCGGGAGCATGAGGGCGACGAGACCCACCTGCAAGTAGTCGGCGCTGATATCGGCCACCTTCGAGGGATACTCTGCGCGGAACTTGCGAGTCTCCGAATCAGTGGGGTTTTGAGCATCCTGGACTGAGATTTCCAGACCATTGATGGCAGCCGTGGTGGTGACACGCACGGAACGCTTCACCTGCAGATACCTGTCAAGGACTCGAAGGTGCATGTTTAGGCATGGTTGCGCACCTGATCGAGCGCAGCGAAGTGCTTGTCCTCAACACCCGGAGTCACACGAAGTTCCAAAGAGTAGAGCCCAGGGTCCAACTTGTTGGCACCAATGTTGAACTCGTGCAGGGTGTCACTGCCGGACACCGGAGCGAGTTTTGTGTTCGCCAGGGAGGCCTGGTCGGCGCCTGAGGGACTGAAGCACTTGTTGAGGTGGACCGTGGGCTTGCCGGCGGCCTTGCCGAGCACATCAGTCACAGAAACCTTGACGAGCGACTCGCTTCCCTTGGCAGCGCTGGACACACCCTTGGTGCGCACAGTTACAACCAAGGGGACATGGAACTTGTTGTCAGCGAAAATGTGAAGCCCCTCCAAGAGGTACACGCCCTCGTCCACGCCGGCAGTGTTTTTCAGGCTGACCAGGAAATCTGCCATGTACGCCATGTTCTCCTTTGAAATAGAAACAGAGTCCTCGGACTCAGCGAGGTGGAGGATTCCGCTCAGGATCATGACAGTGGTCACCATATTGGGGTCCTCCTCGAAAGACTCCAAAAGCTTCTCAAAGAGATCATCGACCTTCTCAGTCACTTGAGCAAGCTGCTCGACACTGGATTCGTCAAGCTTCACAAGGCTAGCAATATTCTGCAGAGTCTGCAGAGCATAGCCTGCTCCAAGAAGAGTGCCATCGTCCGCGTCCTCCGGACCGAAGGTGCCGTCAGACTTTTGAAGGTCCACGATGGTCTGAACAAGTCCTTGCAACTCAGACTCTTCAGCTGTCTTGCCCAAAGAGGTCAGGGCACGGAGCGCGTTGCTCGCGTGGAAAATGTCAGCGAGAACACCCGACTCAAGGCCGGTCTTGGCCTTGTTGAAGATGGCATCGACGTCGTCAATCTTGCACTTCATCATCGTGGAGAGCGTCGCGGCACTAGCCACGTCCGCAATGGTGTCCTTCTTCAGATCATTAGCAGCTGCTTTGCACAGAGAATCCTTGAGGGATTCAAGCTTGGATGAGGACAGACGCATCAATGCGGCCGCCCCGCGCAAATTGCGCACCGCCGAGCCAAAAGCACCATTTTCGGCCTCAGACAAAATGCTCTTCTCAAGGTTCACAGCGTCTTCAGCAGAAAAAAAATCCGTCGGGCCAGACTGCTCCTCCGCAGCGAACACGACCACTGCAAGCAGGCTCGCAGCGATCGCGATCGCCAATGACGCCCGCGACAACATATTGGAGCCAAGAAGGAACTTTGACAAGCACGCGACAATTTTGACGGTGATGGCTGACTCTAGCGTTCCACGCTAACCTTTCGCGTTCCACGCTAGACTAACAACAGATCCCCATGATGGTGGCGGGGTGTCTTTGGCTGTTTCGAGGACTCGTGCTTGTCGCATTAGCTGATGCCCATGACCATTCCTTTGATTGTCCAAGTGGATTGGACTCCGTGGCATTGTCAGTGTCGGTTTTTAACGGAGGACTCTTCTTGGATTACGACTTTGCTCCTGACGGAGGTGCACTGGGCGTCCGAGTTGTAGGCGACACCCATATGCCATTTGATCCAACAGGTGCTGAATGTCGTTTTCGAGCACACTCCAACCTGACACTCCCTTCTCCCGTCAGCAACTGTTTTACGGATGTATGTCAATGGTGAATTGCATGACGAGGAGCTTCGTCCCACCTTGGTTGGACGCTTGGAAGCCTCGTTAACGCCAATTGGAAAATTTGAAGTGGTTTTTCAGTGTTTTGATCAAGGCGTGTTGATAGTTTGCTCTAGTATGACACTGACTCTTGGGTCTTTGAACGACACCGTGGCTAAAGATGAAGTTGGGCATCGAGTCCAATTTCACGATGGCACTGGTGAGGAATCCCGAGACAACGCACCGGTGTATGAAATTAGCAATGTGACTAATGTTACGTTCGGAAACGAATCAAGTGCTGAAAATAAGCATAATGGAGCACCTAGCACAGGAAGTGCCGAGCTCGGGGCGGAGTATCGCTCACAAAACTTTTCCAGTCCTGACGGTTGTCTCGATACTTGGAAACAGGTCCATGGCGTTTTCCTCACCTTTGATGATGGACCGGATGAGACAGTCACTCCGCAGGTACGATTTCTTGAAAGCGGCAAGTTCCCAATTGGCGTTGTAGATTTTGGACGCCTTGAGCGAGAGCGGGGAGCATGCGACGTTCTTTCTTCTTGGATCGCGAGCAGCCCGCTGGCCTGACTTGGTTAGTTTGATTGAAACGTTTGTGATGCTTTTAAATTTGCAACAGTTTGCCCGGCGTGACTCGGCCTTCAGGTACGGCGTATCGTCGCAGAAGGGCACACCATTGGGTCCCATGGTTGGATGCACTGGGACCATCAAAGTTTGGAGCCAGGCATGGTGTGTTATTGCTTCGTGGTAGGATTCCAAACTCACCGTTTCTCTTGTTGTTGCAGGCAGCGACCTCTTTCTGGACTACGGCGGACTATTTGCAGGTACCTCCAAGCACGTTGTTAGTGACAGTAAGTGAACCCAAAAATAGCGCACGATAAAAAAACTGCGATACCATGCCAGGAGGTCCGAACGAACAAGTTGTATCCACATGAGAGACTGACACCGCAACAGGCCTTGTCCGGACAGGTTGTGAGGTCATTTCGCCCTCCATGGATGATGGTCACTGCTGAGGTGAGGTGCCCTCCTATTGTGTACGATCCGGCTCTCACTCCCTCCCGCTGTGCGTGTACGCGCGCTCATGTGTGATTTACAACGACTGCGTGCTTGCTGTCACGTCAATGTAGTAAACAGGCAATATATCGGTAGGAAACTGTCAAGGAAACAATAGGGACACTAGAAAACACTCATGCAGGAAACAGGCAATGCAGTAAACGGTCAAGTAAACAATAGGGACACTCAGAAAACAATCGTGGAGGCAACCGTCAATGTAGTAAACACTCAAGACACTCAGAAAACAATCGTGGAGGAAACTGTCAATGTAGCAAACACTCAAGTAAACGATAGGGACACTCAGAAAATAATCATGGAGGAAACTGTCAACGTAGTAAACAGTCAAGGCAACAATAGGGACAGTCAGACAACAGTCTGAAACATAGCGGTCGATCGGACATAGGGTTGCGGTGTGTCAGTCGTTGCGGTGCTGTGTGCGTTGCGGTACTGAGTGCTACGGTGTCGCTCCTGAGCCAGTCGGTGCGCTCAGGTCTCCCCCATCAAGACAGCATCGAAACAGGAGGTGCAAGAGAAGAAGAAGAGGGGAGAGAGAAAGGAGAGAGGAAGCAAGCGATCACACATCGAGCACAGAACAGGAGTCCGCCCCCCTCTCCCCCCCCCTCCCTCCCTCCCACTCTCTCTGACCAGACTCTGCGGATGTGCAAACCGCTACGTGGCTGACCCTGTCGTCGTCGTCGGGAGATGGGCCGGGTCCTCCTTCTGCTCCAGCTCGGCTGTGCCGGGTGGGATGGCGCCTGTGCCTGCGTGTGTGCGCGCACCGTGCGTGATTTACACCCGCCTGCAGGTGATGGCGTATTTGGACCAGTTCCCGATCCCTTTGAATCCCGACGTGTATCGACTCCAGGTGGGGTCAAATACCAAGTGTTGTCGGAACGCAAGGAGTGCCTGTAGTCATTCCAAGTGTGTAAATCTGTCGTACACCATGTGTGTATGTAGTTATACCTGCAGGAACGCCGTTTGGTTGCAACACCAAGTGCGTAGTATTACCAAGTGTATGTGTGGTCAAGTGTCTCTATTCGGTTGTGTAGTCGTTAGTGGAGTCAATTCGTGTCTGTAAAAAGGTGTATTGGGAGTCTAGTGTGTTGCTTTCAATCGCATGGGTCGAAATGTACGTCAAGTGTCAAGTCTGTTGGAGTCAAGTGAACTGTGTCAAATGTATGGAGTCAAGTGTATCGATCAAATGTACGCAGACAAGTGCACCTGTCTCAGATCTGTCTCTCTCTGTCAGGTGTACTTGTCAAGTGTAAGTGTAGCGGTCAAGTGCTGATATCAAGTGTCTCTCGCCGTCAAGCCAAGTGTCACTGTCAGACTCTATCAGGTGTACCTGTCCATCAAGGAAGTGAATCTGTCAAGTGTACCTGCAATCGCGGTGTCTGCCGTCAAGTGTCGTCGAGTGACTGCAGTCCAATGAGTTGCTAGTCAGGAAGATTGGGGTCACCTTTTGTCCGTGCCATCAACTCCCACTGCAGAACTTCCACACTGTGCCCTCAATGCAGTGTATCGGAATGAGCCTTTCTCCTGAGTGGACTCCAGGTACGCTCCTTGTCACTTGTGGGGCACAGCGCCCCCCCCCCCCCCCCCAGAGAGAGAGAGCGCGCGCGCGCGCGCGTCAAACCTGGATTGATCCCCTGTGGGGTCTATGCCTGTGCCTGCGCTTCCAAGTGTTTTGCGACTCTGACGATCCAGACTTGTTGGTTTCGCGTTCGCGTTGACGCGGTATTAAGTTCAGCTGCTTGGCGCTTGCATGTTTGGAATAGGCACTTTTGGCTTGACCTCGTTTCTCCAGCACGAGAGTGCTTTGGTCATTCATTGACCGGAAAGGTCCAGTCGAAGAATGTCATGAAGAATACCTCAAATAGCACTCGTCCCGGTTGACCCGCCCCCACAGAGGGCACTGCGCGCAACGAGACTGAACTGCGTGAGGCCTTCTCTGATGCCCAACCCGGGGATATTGTCCTGCTCCATGATACAAGGGTTGTAACCGCGCGGGTGCTTCCGACTGTGAGTGTTGTGTTGGAGCTGGGACCGCACAGTGTGACACCAACCAGTGTATCGTGTCAAACTCCAGCAATCACGCCAGGCAACAAATTATCTCCTCCGTTTTTGTTCAATAACGCACACCGAAAGAGGCCCCCCTCTTGTCTCACCTCGATAACACCTTACCTCGATAACACCTTACCTCGATCACACCGTACCTCGATCACACCTTGCAACAGATCATCTCCGACCTCAAAGCGCGGGGTCTTCCTCTGGTCACCTTGCGACAAGTTCAGCGTGTTGACACGACTGACGAGGATGACAGTGACGAGGGGTTGGTTCCGTTCATCCCTGTACCGTGGGCGTGAGCTTGGCAGGGCTTGCCTGGGCAGTGATGAGGTACAGCTACGGCGAACCTCACCGTGAGGTGGGTGGAGGGATGGTTCCATTCATACATACCGCCGGCGCAAGGTTGGCAGCGCTTGTGGTGAGGGACTGGTTTCATCCTGTAGCGCGCCTGAGGCCGGTAGAGGGGGAGGGGGAGAGTCACCAGACAGCGACTGCATCCCGAACCGCAGCAAAGAGGTCAAGGACACCGCTGTCCTTGACATCCTGCACCGAGTACCCGTTGCCCTGCGCCTCCTGCCAAGGCACGACGGTCAACCGGAGGCAGCAAAACGCAAGGAACTCACAAACCAGTCGACCGCAACGTCGATGGCGCCGATGGAGACAGTGTAGTTCACAGCGCTCGAGTTGCCCTCAGTCCTGCCCAGCACGCCAGTCAAACGGCGAGCGAAGTGTGTGTGTGTGTGTGTGTGTGTGAGAGAGAGAGAGAGAGAGAGAGAGAGAGAGAGAAAGAAAGAGAAGAGAGAAGAGAGAAGAGAGAAGAGAAGCGAGAGAGAGGGAGAGGGAGAGGGAGAGGGAGAAGGAG
>QUTJ01031340.1:0-10986 GCA_003573635.1 Goniomonas avonlea | reverse complement strand
GCGACGTACAGTGGGGGTGACTTTAAGGCGAGAGAGGGAGGCCACTTGGGTGTGGAGATTGTGCGAAATGTCTCGAAGCAGGAGAAGTGGATCAGACGCCCCAGCGATGCGCTGGGCGGCCTGGTAACCAAGATCTGCCGGCAACGGGTCACAGATCAATCTTCTCGAGCGCAATCGCGATGAGAAGCAGAAACGACGCAAGGGATCAACTCTCTCCAGCTTTTAGCAAGGGTGTGACAACAAGGAATACGGACCCTTGATGGCCCAGACCCTGACCTCCTTCTCCACTTTGATGTTAGACAGCAGGTGCTCTTCGAACGTGGTGAGCTCGCTCGCCAGCTCCGGTCGGCGTGCGCGAAGCTGAGTAAAGTCGAATCCTGACGAGATGAAACCATCAGTGACATAAACGCAACATCCAGGTAGGTTGACCTACCATCAACTTCGTGATTTTCGGTCTGATCTGTAGCGGTGCCCTCCTCGCCTTCCTGTGCTTTACTAACGGTATCGTCGATGGCTTTGTACTCCATGTTCTTGATGGCAAGCTCAACACCGTAACCTTGAAGAATCACAGGGCGACCAGAGGTAGCGTCGTTCCAGGAGGGCTGGACATGGCGCAAAAAATACCGGATCTTTCCATCTTGAGCCAGCCTTTTCAAGGTTGCGTGGAAATCAAGGAAATCCGCCGTTCCAACGAGCGCATAAAGAAACACAGGGGGTGCACTCGCATCAGCACTTGGGTACTCATGACCATATGCTCCTGTACCTCCTTGAGCAGTTTTTCTGTCCAGAGTGAGCACTGTCTGATGCAAAACACAGTGGGGCAGGACTCACGCAGCAACCGCAGCCTCAATCTTGCTGGAAGCGTGCACAGCCAAGCCATCAATAACTGCGCATGGCACAGTCTGGCAACCAGAAGATCGACCAGAGTTCAGCCATAATTGCCGATGCAGCTCAACCTTGGGAGAGTAGGCACGAAGGCCAAGAGCGAACTTTAAAGCGGTGACACTTTCCTTTGAAAGCAAGGTCTCAGCAACCTCTAACGCCGTGTTGTACTGGCCTTGGTCGGTCTCAGTCCCGGCACCGGCAGGAAGTCCATCAACAAAACGCCAGAACAGAGAGGCCGAATCTTCGGCCAGGTACTCGCTGAGGCGGGTCAGCATCCAAGTGAAATCATCAAGTTTGAATAAAACCTGGCTTCAAGAAGGAGAGATGTCTCGTTCCACCGGGCGCGCAAGCTGACTTGCACATTCTTTGTAACCGATGCTGCGTCCAACACCCCCACCAGTGCGCACAGAGAGAGAGTGAGAGCGATCAAGCGCATCGTCACAGTCGATTCGCTCTCGAAGAAGCTTCCGCTAACGCCCAATTTGCGTGTACGTGAGAGTGTACGAGTGTCGGCTTGCAAGGTGATTTGACCCTGTCAATCACAAAATCGTTCGTCAAACAAGAGAGAGAACTGAACAATGCTGAAGTTACTCACTCTCAAGGACGAGCAGAAGAAGAAGGCTGCCGCTGAAAGCTCCGGGACCGGGGGTGGCCGTGCCACTGTTGTGTCTGCGGCAAAACGGAGGCTTCAGAAAGGTTGGGCTGCTCCGTTGTGTCTCCCCCTGTGACTGACTCTGTCCCAAGACTTGAGTGCTGAGAACTTGGAGAAGAATATGTGGTGTGAGCTGTCCTTCCCAGATCCCAACGACTTGATGAACTTCCTTGTCGTAATTAAGCCTGATGAAGGCTACTGGAAGGGTGGCCGTTTTGACTTCAAGTTTGAGATCGCCGCAGACTACCCACATGCAGCACCCAAAGTGCTCTGCACAACCCGAGTATGCGATCTGTGTCCACCGATGGACTTGCTCACCTCTCATATCAGGTGTATCATCCCAACATTGACACTGATGGAAAGGTTTGTTTGAACATTCTCCGGGAGGACTGGCGCCCTGTCCTCGATATCAACGTGGTGATCAACGGGCTGCTGTTTCTGTTCCTGGTCAGTCGCACCGTTTCTTTCCCGTTCCATACCTGATCCGCAACATAACAGGAGCCGAACCCTGAGGACCCACTGAACAAAGAAGCTGCTGAGCTTCTCCGCACGAACAAGAGTGCGTTCGCACAGACGGTGCAGCGCTCCATGCGGGGAGGTGCTGCGCAACCCCGGCGCTGGTGATCTGGACCTAGAAACTCTCTTCGTCGCCGTTGACACTAGACGGGGCTATTGAGTTCGTGTACATTTTATGCGGCAAATGCCCACTTTCACTAAATTTTCCTTTTAATTTTCAACAAGAGCCAAGTCGGAAGCTCTCGCGTCGTGCGACTCGTTGCTTCAGTTGAAAGACTGCGTGTAACTTCACAGCGATTATCGCATCACGGGATCGCAGTTAATCGAGCCCCTCAGTCAAGGCAGCAATGTGCTGACCCTCAGACGATGTGTTCTTGCACCTCGACTGATGCGTCCAAGACATGACACCACTTCAGGATGAGGAAATCAACGTTTCCCGCGTTCACTTGCCGCCACGATGAACACACAGCCACTCGACAGACTGTGCCGCCGGGAAATGCCAGAGGTTGCCACCGTGTGCCCACTGAACCACAGGGTCGTATTGCTGCTTCGGTTGGAGAACGGGACTCAACCTATTGAATTCGAAGCGGAGCTGATGCCCTCGTCGCCAGCGCTCAAAGTCGGCGTCCAGGGCTGGGTCGATGAGTTGCTTGTGATCGGTCATTTCGTCATTGGTGATAAGATCCACGTCCATCCCATGCACAATTGCAGTGTAGAGCCAAAAGAGATCATCAGCACCCCAGGTGGGCACCACCCAAGCCTTGTTCTGCTCCCACAGGTTGTGCCATACCTTTTCTCCAGGAGACATACGCTCCTTGACAAAGCAGTGGGACCTGCCAAAAACCAGAACATTCTTGCCGCAACTTTCAAGGTACTCCACCATTTCTTTGACCAGCTGTGAGTTGGGGACAGTCGAGAGCGCGTGGGCCACGTTAAGGCCGTCCACAACGGCATCTACCGGCCCGCGCATTTTGAGAAACTCCTGGAACCGTTTGAAAGCGGAAGGCGTGCAAGACTGGATCAACAAGCGCTCAACTTCCTTCTTGAGGAGAAGTTGACGGTCAGGTTTCAGCTCCACCGACTCCAGCTTGACACCACAACCTGAACACAAGCCACTGGAACTCACATAAGCGCGTGTCATGGTCCAATGGTGCGGACCCGGCTCCTGCGAAGCACCAACACCACCTGCCTGAAACCAAGCAGTCACCGCATCTAAAGTAGGAGTTTCCAGGACCATCGAGTATTCCCGCAAAGCCGCCAAAATCTGGGCTCCAAGGGCACGAAGAGCAGGATCAGCTTCCGCCGCCGCTGACTGAAGAAGAGACACAAGACTTTCCTGGTCTGGGATCAGCCCATCATTACGCGCCCGCTCCAGGAGCTGGAAACCCAGAGCTGTGTTGCGCGTACTGCCACAGACTTGAAGAAGTGGCGAATAGTGGCGCAGCCGCCGTGGGAGACCCTCTGTTGCACAAAGGCGCTCAAACCAATGAAGAGCTGTCTGTACATCACCCCTGCGCGCATGCATTGTGATCATGACACTGTGCCCGGCCTCAGATAATGAGATTTTTTTCGCGTCCATGCTCGCGGCGATTCTCTCTGCGTCCTCGACAGCGCCGTTCGTACTACACACAAACAACAGCCTCTCGTATTCCACTGGGCCAAGGTCAATATTGTTCTCTTCCATAATGGCTGCAACTTCAAGGGCCTCTCCCAACATCCCATGCCTGCAGCATTTCCCTAGACGAGAGCGGAACAAAGATCGAGTGCGCTGAAGGTCTCTTGGTCCTAGATCACCAATCGGTGTCTGGATGGTTCCAGCAGGCGCGCTTTTGGTCTTGTGGGTACGGGCATGGTCCCAAGTCCGGGCACTGACCAACAAGGCACGAGTCCTCGGACCCTGAACGAGAACACGACTCAGGCGCGCCAGCATCGGTCACGTTTCAAGGAAAATCCCTAGACCTGTATGAAGTAAGAGTGAAAACTCCGACCCTTGATAGACCCACAAAAAAAAGGAAAAAAGAGAAAAATGCAGGAAGTGGGGTTCGAACCCACGCACCCGAAGATACCAGCGCCTAAAGCTGGCGCCTTGGACCACTCGGCCATTCCTGCCTGACAACGAGACCACCAAGTTCCGTATAAAAATATGTACTACGTGGAAGGAACTCGTTCTGTCTACACAACCTTCTTGGACACGTTCCGTCTCTTGCCACACATTTCCAATTGTTCTTTGACTACTGTTTCAGAGAGAGAGAGAGAGAGCGGTGGGGGGAGAGAGGGAGGGGGGTTCAGAGAGAGAGAGGATTCAAGCCATTCAGGAACCGAGAGAGAGAGACTCTGAGAGACAGTATTCAAGCACCTAGGAGCTGCAGAGCAGCCACAGATCCGTAGATCTGCCTAGGAGCAGGAGGGAGAAGGAGAGGGGAGAAGGAGAGAGAGGGGAGGGAGGAAGCCAGGGGTAGAGATAACAGAAGACAAGAAGACAAGAAGAGTGCGTGACGAAAAAAGTGGGTATTCATAATTTGTTCCTTTATTCTCTCTCACTCGCTCGCTCGCTCAGCAGTTCCTGAATCCTCTCTCTCTGTGTGTGTGTGTGTGGCTTGTACGGATCTGTGGCTGCTCTGCAGCTTCCTAGGTGCTTGAATACTCTCTCTCTCTCTGAATGATCTCTCCCTCTGAATGATCTCTCTCTCTCTTGGTCTCTCTCTCTCTCTCTCTCTCTCTCTCTCTCTCTCTCTCTCTCTCTTGGCCGCTCCGCGGCTTCCAGGATGCTTGAATAAACTCTCTCTCTCTATTGTGAGCATTGATCGGTCAAATATAGGGCTCTCGGGCTTCACACAAAGAGAGAGCAGAGAGCTCATATATTATGTTCAAGCATCCACAATCTTGCCAGTGCTGGTGGTGCTTTGCAGGCTGTGGCTGCAATATCGCTCATTGATTCCCAGAGTGCTGAATGGCTTGAATCCTCTAAGTTCCTCCTAGGTGCTTGAATAATCTCTCGCTCTCTCCCTCTCTCTCCCCCCCCCCTTGTGTGAAGAATTTAAGAAAGGTGGGATGAATACTGCACAGAACAGCTTACGAAGTTAACCTCTGATTAACATATGTGCACACATACTAGTGTCATGCAACTTCCCCAGAGGACGTCCAGAGTACTACTTATAGGCTTAACGCAGTCGACAGTTTATGGAGGTCTGGCCTGCCCCAGAACTAATGGTTAACGTGAAAAGGTTGAGTGTATGAAAGAGAGTGAGTGAGTGACAGAGAGTTTATTCAAACATCCTGGAAACCTCTGTGCGGCCAACAACACCCCCCTCTGTGAGTGTGGGTGTGTGAGAGTGTCTATGTGCGACTGTGAGAGACTTGTATGCGTCCTTGTGACACAGCGTGTGAGTAAGTGAGAGAGTGTGGGGGCCGAAGGGCATTTGTGTGTGAACAAGGGTAAGCCACAGCACGAGGTGACTCAGGTGAGGGGAGGGAGCTAGATAGAGTGAGTGCGAGTGTGCGAGAGTGCGAGTGAGCGAGTGAGAGAGCGTGTATGCGCGTGTGTGAGAGCGTGTGCATGTACGTGTGAGTGTGCTGCTGAAACAGGAAAGAAATAACGAGTTGATATCATATTGAGGCCATGTGGGTATGTGTGTGTGTGTGTGACAGTGAGAGAGGATTCAAGCCATTCAGGAACCGCTGAGCGGCCACGTGAGAGAGAATCAACAAGCAACACACTCACAGTGCGTGAGTGAGTGTGTGAGAGAGTGGGTGCGGCCCGTGTGGGTGTGGGTGTGGGTGGGTGTCTGGGACACAGAGTGCCTGTGCGTGTGTGCGTGGGCGTGTGCGTCCTCACCTGCCATAGCAGGGGGTCAGAGCTGGGCCGACCTGGAGTGGGCAGAGAACGGTGATTGGGTCGAGGGAGGCATGTGTGTGTGTGTGTGTGTGTGTGTGTGTGTGTGTGTGTGTGTGTGTGCGAGAGAGGAATGGTCACTGGGACTGGTGGTTCGAATGTCAAGTGTCAACACCTCTTGAAGCACTTCACACAGAACCTGGAGACAGGAAGAACGGGGCTCTCAGACGCATTGATCTCACGGAATAAGAAGAACCAGCAAGGGCCCACATGCAAGGCAAATGGCTCGTTAGTGGCAGTAACTCGACGATACCATACGTTGGTGGGGCTGCTGTTTGTCTCCAACGAGCGAATCGTCGTGCGTCGGTGACCAAAAAGTTTCAAGACGCTGTGAGTTCAGATGGTCAAGTTTCCGAGGTGCGCTCCCCGCGCGTTGTCCCCTTTCTTATCGTGCCACAGTCGCTCGTCAGGCACTCCGCCCGTCTACAAAGAGTCTGATAGGAAGAAGGTTCGCGAGATTGTGCTGAGTGCTTGAGATTGACCGTTTCCTCGCAGACACGACCCGAGCGAGAGAGAAGTGCGTCGTTTCTGCCATGTCCCGAGTTGTTTCCATCTTAAATATCCCCCCCATTGTATGGTTTTACTGACCTTACGTTGCAGCCCGTGATCGCGACAGCGAGGCTTCTCGAGGTCAGTCTTGGTTCATCCATTCTGTGACGTACTGACCTCGTCTACAGCTGCGAGCCGCCCTCGGAGACCAAAGGTAACCCAAGAGTTAGAGTATAATGATAATTCAAATACCCAACAAACACCGCAGCCTGGTCTTTCTCAGAGAACTCAGCATTCCAACGGCGTGGACAAGTTCAAGGAGATGAAACCCCCAAGCAAAATGCCCGAACTGGTGGGAGGCGGCGCGTTCTTTGCTGATGCTAACTCGTCACAGTCTGTGAATTTGGGCAGACTCGAAATGGCCACTCTGCGCAAGTACGTTCACGCCTTTTTGTCCATGTGCTCACGAGCGCCGACAGGTACAAGCGGCATTTTCGGCTTCCTGCGCGAACAAGCGTTACGAAAGAAGGTGTCGCTGTTTGCCCTCTCGCTTCCTCGTGTAGCGTTAACGTGTATCGTCCAGAGCTTGTGAGTGATGTCGCCCGGCACTTCGCTGCCTATCGCGTGGACGAGGTCAGAACCATCAAGGTAGCTTTGGCAGCGAGTCCAGAGAGCGTTATGCTGACACGGATGCTCCTCGCAGTCATTCGTGCGGGTGTTGAAGCACATCCGTGGGTCCAGATTCGACTCCTCGATGTCCGAGACCTTTTAGTTTCCGTCACTCACAGTTCTTGCACGTGTAAAAATTTGGTATCATCGGCGGCCATCATTCAAGGTCGGCATCAAGCAAGGGAAGTAGGACACGCAATTTCAACATCATGACAAGATAAGTTGGGGGTGTTGAAAGCATGTCAATAAATAATAGTTCCATCCGATAACAGCTCTATTTGGCCCAGTCAGGTTGGCAAATGAAATGGCAAACAACGCGTTGTTTAATTCGGTTGGACAAAGCGTATGTATGTGCGGACCAAGCCAAAACAGCCCCAGGCTAGATGTCGAATAGATCAACATAATAGAGTCAATTAAGAGATTAGCGCTGATCCAGCTGCTCCGGAGGAGGAGGACCAGGAGGCGGTGGTGGTGGCACAACCGCGAAGAACTTTCTTCCAATGCGCTCTCGGATGGCAGCCTTGGCCACTCCTGTGGCAGGTGTGAGAAAAGACAGATCTTGGATGGAAAAATGACTCTGCACCTGCTCGGATCCCCGCTCCGTCAGCTTGAGGATGGTAGCTTCCAATGGCAGTTTCGAACAAGAACAACGCGATTGCTTTCAATTGCACCACACCCTTATAACCAGGAGCGAACCCTCGCCGTTCACACATCTGCGACGTATCAACGAGTGATCATTGCTGCATCGCAAGGAAAAGCTTACCTCGGCCTCCCGTTCACACATCATGGTCTCGATCTTTCGGATTCTCTCAGGGGGTGGTCCCGCGCGCTCGTCGTCAAGCAGCTTGTTTATCTCAGTTTGGAAATCATGGTCGTTGAGGGAATCGCCGAGCTTTACATCGAAGTCAAGATGTTCTTGAACTGTGGGGAGGACGTCCCACCTGCAACAGCCCGTCAACTCCGCAACCAAAGACAAAAAAGTACTTACGGCACATCTTCGACACCCGTGCATTCAGTGATAAGCCGCAGGATCCGAGACTGGAGGCGGATAGTGAGTGCGTGTCGTGGTGAGGAAGTCACGGACCTTCATCAGTGTCTGAAAATCTGGATCCCGACTCCGGTAAAACATCATTTGCTCCAAGAGGAACGGAAACGGGTTGACATCTAGAGGGATATTGAACCGCTGGAGCTCCTCGGCAGTTATTGAGGAAGTGTGAGCGCCGAAGATGAATCGCTCGAAGCCCAAGACGTCCGGGCCGTGGATGACGGGTGGGAAACGAATGTCAACCTCAACCAGCTCGTGGCTGGCTTCATGTCCAGAATTACCAAAGTCTGTTCGGGTCGCCTTGCATTGCGCACACACGTCGAACTCCGCGCACTGGCGACACTGGTACGCGATCGAAGCATTAGGCGGAGACGTCCCACAGCTGTTGCACGTGAAACCACAGGCTACATTCGCATGCCGGAGCTCCTCACACGCGGTTGAAACGCTAGGATCAGTTTCGAGAAATCTCGCGATCCGGCCCTCAAACTCACGAGCGAAGTCCTCGGAAAATTTCGGCGGCTCCATTCTGCACGAAAGTTCGAAAGGATCGAATGCTGTGCCCGTTGGCTCTAGACATGTACACTACTGTACCGGACACTCGACGAATCAGTCAAGTTCAGTCAATTTGCAATTTGACAGCCGTGACCGCCAGAGACAAAATAGAAAATAGAAAAGGGTGACTAGTAGATATGGGATCCAATCATGAGTTCTTCCGTCCGCGCCTCTCCGCTGCAGACCCCGCTGACCGCGATGGCGGTCCTTGGTGTCGGGATGATTTGCATGGATATCATCAACACAGTTGCCCAGTATCCTGAAGAGGACTCTGAGCAGCGCATATTGGAGCAGCGGTATGCACGAGGTGGAAATGCGGGCAACTCCATGGTTGTGTTGAGCTCTTTGGGTGTGGAGTGCGCGTTTCTCGGCGCGGTGCCCAAAACGG
This sequence comes from Goniomonas avonlea, assembly GCA_003573635.1. Classification (NCBI taxonomy): domain Eukaryota; class Cryptophyceae; order Goniomonadida; family Goniomonadaceae; genus Goniomonas; species Goniomonas avonlea. The sequence goes on along the minus strand of QUTJ01031340.1, from coordinate 1,898 downwards.
CCAATTCAGAGTTCTTAGTGGATGATCTCAAGAAAAATGGGGTCAAAGCTGATCTGTGTGTACCGCTTGCGGGGACTCGGGTTTCTTACATCACCCTAAATGCTGCCAATGGTTCTCGCACCATAACTCATTTCAAGTTCGTATCTCTTTTATTGTTCAGTGCTCCCAATAACTCAAGCGCAGCGATTTGCCAGAGCTCAGTTTTGAAGATTTTTCTCGCGTTGATCTGTCACCCTTTTCGTGGATTCATTTCGAGGGCCGCAACTGCATCGAGACAGCGAGGATGATGCAGCTGGTTCGAGAAAGGGGTGAAATTCGTGTGTCTGTGGAAATCGAGAAAGACAGAGAGGGAATTTTGGATCTTGTGCCTCTTGCGGACGTAGTCTTTTTTGGGCGCGAATGGGCAAAGATTATGGGTTATGATTCGGCGACGCAACTTCTGCATGACTTCGTTCCGAAAGCGAAGGAAGGGTGCGCTGCCTCATGCTAATCCATTTGGTTGATAGGCTGACCAGGACGATTCTGGTTTGTGCGTGGGGTGCCGATGGAGCTTGGGCGATAGAGAATCACCTAATGGTGCGCTTGGTTTTGATGCACGCCGATTTGGGTTCACTCCCATTTTTAGTTCAGTAGCCCCGCGTTCCCGCCTCCAAAAATTGTCGACACGATTGGCGCCGGAGATACCTTTCAAGCTGCGATGATTTCAGGTCAGTCCACCGTGTCATGTCTTGTCAGTTTCTGATCGGGGACTGATATGGTGAGTTTGCACAGTCCTTCGCCTCAAGGACCAACTGACTGATACGAGTTTGCACAGTCCTTCGCCTCAAGGACCAACTGACTGATATGAGTTTTCACAGCCCTTCGGCTCATGACTGATATGAAATTGCACAGTCCTTCGGCTCAAGGACCAACCGCTTGAGGCTGCTCTGCGGTTCGCCTGTCGACTCGCTGGATTCAAGATTGGGCATCCCGGTTTCACCGGAATCTCTCCCACATGTTTGGGTACGAATGCTGTTGGTCGTTGCACTTTTTCCGCAGCCCTCCGAGGAGTTCACTGAGGTGAATCAGAGTGTTTGTCGGTGGGTACCTTTCTCGATGGGTTGGCATTTTGCAAACTCTGTCGTCTAGTGGACTGTTGAGACCATGCCAAGGAGATAGGGTGACCCGGTCGAGTGTTTCCCGCTATAGGGAGCGACAGGTCAAGCTGGTTACATTATAACGGATAAGGAATTTGATCTCAATCGATTACAAATTTGTGGCACCAGTTTGACCATTCACTCGCAGGGCCGTAGGACTCCCGGAGCCAGCGTGCCTTCTCGCTGAGAGACAATTTTGTCCATCTGATGTGTTCGAAATGACCGTACAATCTGAGTTTCCCTCGAAACGCCGTTGTTGGGCATTGGGATTTCTCCTGGGCAATGAAACGTCCGTCACCAGCGGAAACGCTGTAAATGACCAGACAATCTGAGTTGCCCTCGAAACGCCGTTGTTGGGCATTGGGATGTCTCCTGGGCAATGAAACGTCCATCACCAGCGGAAACGCTGTGTGCGTGTGACCATGTCGACCAGAAACACTCACACTCTCTCGCGTGTGGGACATGTACCACTGTGTGTGTGCGACCAGAAACCCTGTGTGTGTGTGTGTGTGTTGTGTGTGTGTGGGAACACTCTCGATCGCTCTCGCTGTGTGTGCCCATGTTGTAACCAGACACACTCTCTGTGACCTTCCAACCGCTCTCTCCCTCCCTCCCTCACACACACACACACACTCTCACTCTCTCTCTCTGTGTGTGTGTGTGTGTGTGTGTGCGCGCGCGCGGACCAATGTTGTGACCAGAAACACCACGTGTGTGACCATTTAGTGACCTTGTGTGTGTGTGTGTGTGTGACCATGTTGT
>QUTJ01031339.1:0-10982 GCA_003573635.1 Goniomonas avonlea | reverse complement strand
GCACCGCCACACTTGGGCACCTGCCCCTCCGCACCGCCACACTTGGGCACCTGCCCCTCCGCACCGCCACACTTGGGCACCTGCCCCTCCGCACCGCCACACTTGGGGCACTCGCCCGCCGACAAACGATGAGCACCAACCAACATTTCGGCAGGGAGGGACCAACCTGAAAGGCAACAAGCAGCCAGAGAGAGTTGGCACGGGACATAAACTTGGCCATCAGGTCCATAATCTCAACCATCACAAAACCAGCAATGTTGGCAAACGCGAGAAGAAAGCCGGCAGAGGCACTCTGTGCAATGATGGTCAGGGTAAGAGAGAGAGCGCGCTGAGAGAGAGAGAGAGAGTCACTCTGACAGTCTAAGACGGTCACTGCACTTTGACATGGTAAGTCTGCACTTTCATCTATTGAGACAGAGAGACTGCACTCTAGGATGGTAACTGCACTTTCATATGGTAAGTCTGCACTGTCATCTGGTGAGACAAAGAGACTGCACTCTACCGAAAGTGCAGTTAGTGCAATTTCATACGGTCAGTCTGCACTTTCATCTAGAGTCTGCACTCTCATATTGTAAGTGCACCTTAACATGGTAAGTGTGCACTTTCATATGGTGGAACAAGGCTGCATATGGTAAGGCTGCACCTTCAAACCTCTTCGCCGGCGCGGCCTCGGCAATACACACGAGACAACACGCCGGCTTTCGTTTGCAGTTTTGGGGGAGTTGGGGAAATGTCGCGACAGGGGGGCGCTCAACTAGGAGCCACCGTAGAGACAACGGGTTTACGAACACCCTTACAGGCTGGTGCGACGTGAACAAAACTGGAAAACTAACCTCAGGCAAGGGGTAAACAATCTCGGTGCCAACCTCAATGCAAACCGGCACTGCCGCTGTGTTGAAGAAGCTGCGAGCAAGAGTGAGCACATGTGCAGGATAGAGTGCGAGAGTAGAGTGTGAGAGTGAGCATATGTGCAGGATACAGTGCGAGAGTGAGCACATGTAACGTGTATCAATGCCACAAGCTCTTTTTGAGACTGTCGCACATCATCCTCGCACCGTGTCGTAGAGCGGGAGTATATAAATCTCTATTTGGCCCTGGACTGCCCGTGTCAACTGCCCTGTTCGCACTTCCATTATCAGCTATCCTTGTTAGATTTCAACCCTAACTGCACGAACCTAATAAGGCAGAGCGTCACTGCAAGCAGAGCATAGCGGTCAGGTCCCAGCACCAGCACGAAGGCAAGGGTCGAAGCAAACGCCGCAACGTTAAGCCCCACAAGGGAATACTGTGATGTGGATTGGTGAAACACACAAGAGACAACAGTTGGTTCGGTGGCCAGGGGAGAGCGCTGCAACATGGTTGGTGAAGGAAGGAAAGAAAGAACCAGCTTGCGGGCTGCAACTCCAGAGGTGTGAACAAGGCGCACCTTGTAGTAGCGGATATCACGGTGAATGAGCCTGTCAACAATTGGTGCAAAAACAACGGCGCCTGCAGCGCCAGATCAGCAGGGACGGGAGGGTGCGAGAGGGGTGCGGGTGAGAGTGCGTGGGAGCGGGCGTGGGAGTACATGAGTGCAAGTTCGAGAGCAAAAACGAGAGCAAAAACAGATGTAGAGACTGTAAGTACCGGCAATGGCAGCAAAAAGGACTGCAGACAACATCACGTTCGCCTGATTGCTGGTGTAGTCCACAGACGCAAGCGTGTCATTGAGAATCACTGCGAAAATGGCAATCGCAGCAAAGTTTGTGTTGGCTGCAAGGAAATTGGGTCATTTTGGGTAAGACTTGATGGCGGGAGGTCAAACCTAGGCAAGTGGCGTTCTAGACCCAACCAAGACTCGCTGGGACATCTCTCCAATCAAATCTGATCGATCGCAGATAGCAAAGAGTCGGGGCAACGGTAAGGTGGATTCTTCGAAACAACAACGGGGTAAAGTTGACGCACTGACAACAATCAGCATCCAAAACTGAGGGAGCTTGAACATCGCAAGCGAGTTCACGAAACTGTTCCCTTCTCCTCCCTCCTCCTTTTCCTCCATGGCTGACGGCGGAGTGGGTGGCTTCTCGCGAAAAACGATCGTGAAGACAAGCGCCACAATGGAGACAAATATTGCCATATGGATGAAGAAACCGGTCAATGGAGGTGGGGTTTTGACGGCGAGCGAGAGGACAGCGCCACCCAGAGCGGCTGGCACGGCTTCACCGAGCATCGTTGACACCTGCAGTTGTGAATACATGGATACTGGGGGACAACACTTACATTGCGTTCATGCTCACCAAACCACTGCGCAGACAGCATGCTGCACCTACAAGCGACGTGGGTTTGAAAGCCCAATGGGAACAAACTGAAACCCACCCGTTGAGAATCAGGGGCTGCCCAACAGCGGCAACGCAGGTGGCCAGAAACTGGAGCCAATAAAGAGATTTGTCGGCAGTGGCCAGCACTCGCATCCAGCAAGATGCAGCAATGAGCCAGCCTCCAAGCGTCGCCGTAAAACGCAGCCCTCTCTTGGTAAACAAGTACGTTCCCAAGAGCGTTCCTGGAACATAAACGACGTAAAACAAGTTGGTCAACAATTCAACTGAAGCTTTGTTAGCTCCATAGAACGCCTCAACGGAGTCTTGGACCTGTTCGGTATTAACGAGGTCTGTCCACACAAACAAACGAAACCCACCACACTGATTTCGACCCACACACATGACATCGTGCAGTTCAGAATTGCTGGAAATTGGTCAGTCAATGTTTCCAGCATAACGTTCGGTTCGCGCACTGAAGGATGCAAGCACGAACCATCGCCTTCGGTACAGAATAACGCCCGCTTCTGAGAGAGTGTCCTCCATCAGTGCAGCGTCGGCTTTTGGTGACGCTATCCAAACGGATATCTCCGCGGGTTATCAGTCATATTCTCACGATCAGTGATTCCACTGTAGATATCTATTAGATTGCGAAAGGAAAAGTATGGATAGAGGTCCCGGGCGACAACAAGTTCAGCGACAGTGGGCAACAAGGTGTTGGTGGGTCGAGACAGATGGCTGGCCAAGGCGTGCACTACTGCTTGTGCTTGTGCTTGTGCTTGGGCTTAGGCATTCTGGGAATTTCCGCAACTGGTACTGGCACCTCAATTTTTTTGTGTCATACTCACATGTTCCTAGATGTTTTTGTTTGTGGCTCCTCGGAACTCATGGAGCGGACATCGGCCGTGCGAATTTTAGGAAATGGTACCGTCGTTCTCAATGCTACGGCTTCCTTCAGTGCCTTTGGTTGTGGAAAAAACAATGGGTCTCCGTTTTCAGTTGTTGGTGGTTCATTTGGGTCCGCGCCGGACTCACATGGTCTGATGTCTGTTGTGTCGCTCAACTCTTCAGGGAGCCCGCCCTTCGTGCCTGGCACTGTTCGTGCGTTGGTTCCATTCTCTGGTTTTAGTCTCCTCGTGGGTGGAATGTTTCCAGATTCAATTCTGTTGTTCGATGGCGTTTCAACCCGTGCTCTTTCAACAGTGAAGCTGATCCCTCCCTGTGTGTTTGCCTTGGCTCCACTCCCAGATTCTTCCGAAGTGTATGCTGGAGGCTGCTTTCGGCGGGCAGGTAACCTTCAACTCAACGGCATCGGTCGTTTTGTCATCTCTAGTGGATCCTGGTGGGCGCTTGGGTCTGGTCTTGCAGGAACAAAAGCTGGAGAAGGAGTCGCCTACGCTTTGGTCCAGAAACCAGGTGGCGGGGGTGTCTATGTTGGTGGGGAATTCGTCGGGGGTGTTGCGTTGTGGAACACAGTGGCGGGAACTTGGGACCCATTAGATTCGGGAGTCCAAGGTCGAGTTAACGCTTTAGCTGCCGCACCGGATGTGCTTTACGCCGGAGGCTCTTTCTGCATTGCTGGCAGCGTGCATCGCCAGGCATGCAATATGGCCGTGTACCAAAGCTCTACCGGCTGGCTACCCCTGGCTCACGGAGTGCGCGGCGAGGTGTTCTCGCTGCTCCTGCTCTTCTCGCCACCCCAGCTGATTGTTGGTGGGGAGTTCGTGGAGGAATGGACTGGGATGACCAACCTTGTACGTGCCGCTTGCGCCAGCACGCTCACCTCACTGATTGTTTCGAAACAGGCCTCTTGGGACCCGACAACAGCGATCTGGGTCAAGGCGGGTAACCTCACAAACCCCGGGGTGGTGTTTGCGCTTGCGGCGTGTTGATTCTGAGAACGAGAGGCAACTCGACCGGGGCGCGGAGGCTGCCCGTGAACGCTCTCGTACTTATTTCGTACTGCTTTGAATACCAGCTTCATAGATATAGGTCTATATGTACATGAATACAGTGTGTGTTATTCCTGGTTTTATTGGAACGTTTGAATGTCACAGCTGTGAAGCATCGCGTAGTTTTCGCTAAGAAAATATTATACGCATATGTGCAGTCTCGGCCCCACGCCTTTGTGTAGTTTGTCCACGATTTTGTACACGATTTTGTACACGGTTTTGTACACGGTTTTGTACACGGTTTTGTACACGGTTTTGGACGCCTTCGTGCCGCAGTAGGCAAGACAGTCTCGGCCCCCGCAGTGCGCACACACATTGTGCTGTCTCGGCCCTAGAATGCAGCACTCGTGGCTGAATAGGTTGCAGCCCGCGTGGTTGTATAGGTAGCAACTCATGGTTGTGTAGGTAGCAACTCATGGTTGTGTAGGTAGCAACTCATGGTTGTGTAGGTAGCAACTCATGGTTGTGTAGGTAGCAACTCATGGTTGTGTAGGTACCAACTCATGGTTGTGTAGGTAGCAACTCACAGGTAGCAACTCGTGGCTTGTGTCTCGTGGCTGTGTAGATTGCTCGGCGAAGCTCATGGCTGGTCGCGGCGTGTAGATTGCCCAAACTGTCGCGGGCGCTCGAGCTCTGCAGGCATGTTCTGTCGTGTTCCCGTGTGAGAGTGACAGAGCGGAGAAAGGGAAGGCGGGGCGGGGCGGGGGGGAGGGAGAGGGAGAGGGAGAGGGAGAGGGAGAGGGAGAGTTCTGTCGGGTTCAAGAGAGAGAAAAGGTGTGTGTGAGCGCGAAAGCGAAAGAAAGAGTAGCGGGGGAGCGAGAGCGAGCGAGCGTGAGAGCATCTTAGAGAGAGAGAGAGAGTGTGAGAGCGCGCGCGCAAGAGAGAGAGAGAGAGAGAGAGAGAGAGAGAGAGAGAGAGAGAGAGAGAGAGAGAGAGCTGTTGTGCTCGGTTGTGTGCGTGTGTGTGTGAGAGAGAGAGAGAGCGCGCGCGCGCGACAGACGCACGTGTGACACACACACGTGTGCCCCAAGGCAAGTCCTGTCGCGTTGGAGCCAAGTGGACATGCGCTCGCAGAGGTAGACGGGGTCAACTCAAGCGTGGGGGGGCGTGTGCACACCTGTTTGGCCGCCTGCAGTAGCAGCTTGAGCTCTGGCGCAATCGTGCACTCGATGGTTAAAAACGCAGTCGCGATGCCGTGCCTGCCTGCCCGCCCAACGCGGCCGATGCGGTGCACATAGTCCTCAATCTTGTCGGGCATGTCGTAGACAATCACCCTGTGAGATTGGTGTCACACTTGCTCTTGTTTGGTGTGTCCTCGATCTAGCTTGTGCAGGGTCGACCACCTGAAGAGATTGGAGTACCCCATGCCATCTCCATCAAATGGTGACGGGATGATAGGCTTGCCTCTTGAAGGATCTATTCCTTTTGCTGTGGAAAAAGTCACGAACCTCGTAATAAGAACGTCGATGCCACGAGACACAACGTCAGTGGCAACAACGACGTCGACGCCTGCGTTGCGCAGTGCGTGCATCACCTTGAACCTGTTGGCCTGAGAGTGCCCGCTGTGGAGGCCAGCGACGTGGAACTGCTCGGCCTTGAGGAGGGCCACGACCTGCGCTGACTGCAGTCAAGGCGACACTGCCAACGACAACAGGCAAGGCGACACTGCCAACGATAACGCCATCATTAGGCTGGTTGGAGATTGGGCCGGGGGGGGGGGTCTCCATGGCCCAAGTCTGGGTGGTAATTGGGCTATGAGGAAAACCCTGGTCCGCGACTTGGGTCCAATATTCGACTGATCTCACGCTTGGATATCGTTGGGGAGTGGACCAGTCAGATCTCGTGAGGAGCAGAAGCAGCCCACTGGCAAACATAATTGTGAAAAGGCGCAGCACCTTATCCACGGTGTGGGAGTTATTGCAAAACACGAGCACCGGTGGCGCCTCGGTCGACCGCAGAGTTTCTAAAAGTTTCAGCTTCTTCTGGCCTTGCTGCATGAACACGACCTGAGACGAGCGTTAGAGCCGACTTCAAGGTCGGGAAAATGGCAGAGATGACACGAGCTCATCACGGCATTATGCTCGGAATGGAGGGCGGTCCGTACCTCCTGCGTAATCTTCTGAGCTGCTACGCCAATATCCCCAACATGGATATACAGTGGGTCCAGCACAGCAGATCGCGCGAGCCGCTCAACAGCGATAGGCAGGGTGGCGGAGAACAACAGCGTCTGTCGACCGACGACGTTTGCCTGGTCAAGCACCTGGCGCAGTTGATTCTCCATTCCCTGTTGGGGAATATTGGGACGAGCAAGGACCTGACCGACCACACCCAGGAGGAGGTTTTTTCGTTTTCAGACCCATCCACTTGTGTTGTGCGCACTCTTTTGTGCGCTTCATCGACAGACCATGACGCACCATTGATAACATGCGATCAGCCTCGTCAAGAACCAAAATCAGGAGATGCTGTAGATGGGTTGCACGTCGGTCGAGGAGGTCAATTAGGCGACCAGGTGTAGCCACTATCACCTCGACTCCCTGCAGTTGTGCCAGTTTGAGTTGTGAGCTGTAGTCGGGGCAACGAAGCGAGGGGAATGCACCTTGAGCAGAGCCTGGATTTGTGCACCAACCGAGACCCCACCATGAACTGCCAGTGGGACAGGCGGTGGTGCCATGGGCCGTGTAACAAGTGGCAGATATCGGGAGGCCTCGTCGTAGATTTGTGAGACCAGCTCTCGCGTTGGTGCAATCAAGAGTGCAACTGGCCCGGTTTCTGAAGAAACAACGTGGGGGTCGGGGTCAAAAAAACAAGACGCATACCATGGGAGTAAGTGCGATGAAACAAAAGTGAACACACTGGTAGAAGATATGCGAGTGTCTTGCCGGATCCAGTTTCAGCCTGGGAGAAGAATCAGGACCTGGGTCGCGATTCAGTTGTTTCTCACGTTGCCAACGACGTCACGCCCAGACATCACGGCACCAATGGCTTGCATTTGGATAGGAGTTGGCTTCTGCGTGAGTTCAGAAACGATGGTGTCACACCGAAATGTTGCACTCACAACATAACCCTCGTTTTCTAACGCAGTGAGAATCGCTGGCGGAAGTCCGGCCAGATCGCGAAAATGCCTGATCGGCTTCGGGCAAGCCTCCCCTTGGACAACAATATTATTTTCAAGACGTAGCCAGTCAGCCTCTTCCTCGGTCATTGCTGAAACATCAGCGCCTTCCTGATAGTATGACGTGGCGAAATTGTGCTCCTTGCCAGTCGACTTTCTCTTTAGTTTTTTTCGGAGAGGAACAAAACTGGCGTCAGGAGTGGCTGACGAATCCTCGAACACAGGTTTCAACTTGTCTTGTGAGCCTCGAAGTGGACATGAGTAAAAATCATGGTCTAATTCCCGGCAAACCCGGCATCGCAAGACCATTTGCAAGCAAAATGTTGCTTCTGGTACAGTACAGTGCCAGTGGTACCTGTTTCTCCAAGTCTACTACTACAGTGGGACAACAATAATTGTATTCGAGGATCCTATTTTTATTTATTAGCCTCTATTAGTAGCTGTAGGTAGAGAGACCTCGTTACTGGAACGGGGAAAGCGGGAATTTTTCGCTTGAAACAATTCATGAGTGCAGCCCCTGCCCCCTCTGCCGTGCGTCCTCAGAGAAAGCCTGCGTGGGATGTGCGTGACTACTGTCGAAGATGTTATCTTAAAGATACTGTTGCAGGCAACCGTGAATGATTTGAAGCGGCTCAAGTTGAACAAGACGGAGCTGGTATTCTTGTTGGGTGTTTCAGCCAAAGAATCTCACACTGGTTTCAGGAGCACAAACTGGCGCTTCGAAAGGCTACCGTCCGGTTAGAGGACCAAGAGAATGTTGGAAATGATGGCCAGGTCATTGAAAAGAAAAAGAAAAAGAAAAAGAAGAAACAGGTGAGTTTCTGTCTGGGCGGACTGAGACTTACGCTGTCAGGTCTCTCTGTCAGACAACGACGAACCGACTTTCCGCAAGGTTAAACCGATCACAACCTCTTCTTTACACCATGATGCTCTGAACTTCGAGTGGGACACGGTGATGATGACTAACAACGCCCGAGCGGACGGTATGAAGCGCAAGCCACTCTCGGAAGCTCACTTTTCTCAGGCCTTGAATCACATGAGCGCGATACTCCAGGTCATGGCTCACCTGAAGTTGCTGGCAAGTTTGATGCCGTTTCTTTGCTTCATCAGGGACGGCCAACCATACTGAAGAGGCGAGAGCCCGAGGACAAACCTGTAATGCGGCAACCCCTGCCCAAGAACGTCGAATCAGCCCTTCGTGATATGGTCAGGCAAATGAACCGAATGCAAGAAGAGCCCAGGAATTTAGAGGATGACGATGGGAAGCCAGATGAAGACCCACTGCAGGTACCCTCCCAGGTTTCACGATCGGACCCGAACCTTCCTGAGCAGGGTCTGCAACAACCTTTGGTACTCGGTGGAACATTGGAGACGATTTGTCGGGCCGTGACCCACCTGTCTACCACTGTTTGTGAAGTGCGTTTTCCTCTGTTGGCCACGCAAAATCTTACTCTGGATCCAGTTGGAGGCACGATTGGAAGAGGAGACTCGGCAACGTAAGCAGAGCCAGCAAGAGGCACTCAGCATTCAAGCTGTTTGCTCTGACCTCGCGACGGTGTGCCCAACTACTTTCAATACCGCGCTGCCTTTCCATAAGCCTCGATTGACAGAAAGCCAGACGCAACATTCTCTCAATGCCCACCACACTTAAACTTTGTACCGCAGACAGCGACCACACCTTGTAGCTCTGACGATCCTTGTGTGAAGGATTTGGCATTGGCTCCTTGCAGTCTGGATTAACTCTCGAACGCATCATGAAGTTCCGTACTGGGGAAGGAATACCATGACCACGTGTACTTACTTTTTTTTGTTGAGATTCGCTCGACTGATTTGTTCTCACTCCCAACAGGAGGCGGACTTCCTTCGAGCTGAGTCCAGTGCCCGGGGGCAAGCAATGGATGCAGCTGTGGAAGCCGCAAACACTGCCATATCTCGTGTTCAGGTGCTTTTGCAAGCTCAGTTTGTTTTTGATCCGAGAAAGCACAGTTCCATCACATTGTCAATGTTGGCTTTGCCATAGGAGAGGCTTGTTTTCGAGAGCCGTCCGCCCGACTCTAACTGCGGCAACTCAGATCCTCGAGCGGCAAATTCTTCAGCTTCAGCGGGGGGATGACAAGAACACCGCGGCCCCTCCCCAGGTCCCCCCTCAGGCTCGCCAAGCTCATCAGCAGCGGCTTGCAGCCGCTCTCGGGGCTCCAGCACCAAGACTTCCTCCTACCCCCACCCCCTGCCCCACTCTTGGAGGTATGGCAGAATGGGCGTTCTTAGACAAAGGAATAGAATGCTTAGCTCATCCGCCATATTGAGCGTTGAAAAGGTAGTAGAACTTGTATCGGAAGGCACACGATCGCGGAGGACGCCCGGCGAAGTCGATGTCCTCCTCCTTGCAGAGGCTGGCATTGTATATTGCTGTTCTTCAAACCCACGCTGCCATACGCTCTTCCCCACCTCCCAAACGCCAGCCTCAGCAGTCGCCCATCACTCGGTCTGAATCTTTACCTTGGCGACCGCAGCACCAGCCCACGACCCTGCTGCTCTTTCCCTCCCCCACCGTGCTCACCCACAGCCCATCGCCCCACCGTCGACCCCCACCTACGACGATGCCTACAGCGACGACGACTGCAGTGACAGCGACACCGACGCCGGGCAACCCCACTCCGCCGCAACGAGCACTCGGACCTCTCTCACCCCGATTGTCACCCCCCAGCGCCCTGACAGCTTCCCGCGTTTTCTTTCCCCTGTTCCGGAGGAGTCCCCATCCGCAGCAACGGTGTACACTCCTCCTGGGGCGGTGTCCAAGAGCTTGCAGGTACCAAGAATGTCGCCTCCCGCGCTGCATGCAGCTGGGCAGTTCCTCAAATCTCTACTCCACAACCTGCGTTCAGATTCGGCAGACACCTTCGATGACACTCCTGGCCTGATAACGTACCTTAGCAGGGACAAGTTGGGCCTGTGCCGATTTCTTGGAAGGGCAGCGGAGGCCCTTTGCAAGGTCAGACCACCGCCCACAACTTGTTTTTGAGTGTTGAGAGATTGTCATGGAGAGTTGCGAGAATTATCATAGAGATTGAGAGGATTGTCATGGAGAGTTGAGAGAGTCGTCATGGAGAGTTGCGGATGGAGAGAATTGTCATGGAAAGTTGAGGTGCTTGGCCTGGATTGCTATTCTTGCGCTGACTCTTACTACAATGCAGGCCGTGCACCACAGCAGCCGGCCCGACCCTCACTGTCCGGCCCCAGTGTCAGCCGTGGCGGTGCACTCAGAGGTTGGGACGCAGGAACAGATGAGGGTGACGAAGAGAGTGTGGCGCTGAGTGGTTGGGAAAAGGGAGACCGGAGGAATGCTGGCGGCTGGGACAAGCAGGGGGCAGCCTCCGACGTTGGCGGGGGTGTGGAGGTGGAAGATGTGCCTGTTGACTGTGGGGATCGTGTTCGCCGTAGTTGCAGTACGTTATCTGCCTTATTGATCTTGACTCCTGACTGGAACTCATTGCAGCGACAGCCAGCGGTGCGTCCAAGAGGACCGGCTGGGTCTCTGCTCCGATTGACCACTCTCGACCAATGGTGAGCATTGCATGTGTTCGTGTCGGTTCTGTGCCCTGTCCGTTCTCATGAGTCGATACG
>QUTJ01031338.1:0-10978 GCA_003573635.1 Goniomonas avonlea | reverse complement strand
CACAGCACACACAACGCACAACGCACAACTCACAGCACACACAACAACACAACAACACACAACACATATACAACACACAACACCACACAGCACACAACACACAGCACACAGCACACAACACACAGCACTCACAACAACGCCTCATGACTTGTCAAACACGGTGATCGAGAGGTCATCATGGACCTTGGGGATGGTGTTTATGATCTATCGTACGGGCCTGACTGGGCTTACAGAGGACAAAGACTCGGCGATCAACTTGACAGCGGTCATCGAGCAGTGCACCCCCCGTGACGCGTACGTGCGCCTGCCTTATACGGAGGCCGTCGCTCTGCTAGAACCAAGGAACAGTGCTTTCCAGGTGCGCTGAACCTTAGACACTGCAACGAACAATGCTTTCCGGTGCGCTGAAATTTCGACACTGCTAGACCAAGGAACAGTGCTTTCAATTTGCGGTGGTTGCCGTTTTGGCATAGATTTAGCGGGCGTTGTCGGTATCAGCATGTAGTGGTAGAGATGCTCTGGTGTGTCATATTGGTAACACGGACACCACGCTGCAGACTCCAGTCTCCTGGGAAGATGGGCTGTCTCTGGAGCACGAGCGATATCTCGCTGAGGAAGTAATCAAGGGTCCAGTGTTTGTGACCGATTTTCCTGCGGTTTGTAAGCCCTTCTACTGCCGCCGAAACGACGCAGATGGAGGGAAGACTGTGGCTGCCTTCGACTTGTTGATGCCACGTCTTGGAGAGGTGCGGAGCTGTTTGTTCTTCTCCCTGTCGCTCTGTGTATGTTCGGCGTATCTGTCCTGTGCGTGCGCCGCAGCGCGGTCTGACGTTTGCTCTAGGTGGTGGGAGGGTCGCAGCGCGAGGAGAGGCTGGATGTTCTGCAAGGTAACATCAACAAGGTTGGAGAATCCTTGCGCGAGATGTTGTGGTGGTACGAGGTGAGTCATCATCGGGAAATCACACATCACTAATAAGAATGTTGGGTCCTGATATCTGTTTGCAGGATCTGCGACGCTATGGCACTGTGCCACACTCCGGGTTCGGGCTTGGTTTTGACCGCATTGTTATGTTACTCACTGGAATGACCAATATTCGTGACGTCGTGCCTGTTCCACGACACCCTGGGATGTGTCGAATGTGAAGTAAACAGTTGGTAAAATTTGTGACGAATGTGTCAATATGACCGATTCACATGTCTTGGGAAGGACTCAAGAGTCGCTGCTTTCCAGTTGCACAGTTTAACAGTGCATATTATGCCATGCATGGCATATTCGGCGATCCACATTCAGACCAGTCCCGGTCAATGGAATGACTCAGTCACAATACAAATATTCTAACGAATTAGTCTGACTTTTCAGAATCGCTCTTCCCGACATCTGCCATCGCGTAGAGGGCGTCAACCATCGGCTGACGGGGCTGTCAAGGGGAGATGGAGATGGTCCTCAAGAAAGAGCGTACCTTCCCCAAAGTAGTCGAAGCCATCCAGCCACGAAACTCCACATCGGTATTCATCTTGTGAAACACGAGATAACCAACCGCAAGTCCGCCAACCTCAAGCGCCACGACCGTCTTGCCGAACTTTTTGAGCACACCCAGCATCCTTTGTGCGCGTCTGAGCCAAGTAGAAAACTAGCTAGCGTCAAGTTAACGAGATGCAAGAACGAGGAGCGTACAGAAACGTGGGCGACTTGCCAGGTCGGTTCGTTGACAACAAGGGGTGCTTTGCGCTGGCGCTTTCGGGAGACCCTCTCACAAGTTGAATCGTCCCAGCTATTTCAATGCATACCTGTGCRCAGTTGAAGCTTCCAGCACTCGGTTGTGGACCGGTGCCCAGCCAGGCCCCAGCGCACTGCACATTTTCATTTCGCGTGTGCCTTGTGAGCCACTGTGCTGCCAGAAGACAGAAACCTGCACGGTTTCACTCAAGTATAAATTGTYTTTTTGTGGCACCTTCTGGGACAACAAAATGAGATGTTCTGACTTAGTGCCAACGAACATGCRACCCGTCCACGGCTTTGCACATCGGGATGCTGCCAATGCGATCCGTTTGAAGGCAAAAATGCGTGGGTGCGAAGACAAACTCTGGCGCTTGATTGATGGTGAGTTACCACACTGTCCCGATCTAGTAGAACACCCAAGTTTATGTCCTTGCATCCTCTTCTCTGCACTGGGCACCGCGGGAACGGCAATCTGCTGCACTGATGTTGAAGCACGCCCAGCGTTACAAGATGCACAATTGTCTCAAACGAAGGGTGCCCAAATGAATAGCAAGAGCAACGCACCCAATGCATCATGCACCCTTCATTTGGAACTCCTCCACTGTCTCGAACGACAAAACATTTGGCAAGCTTGCCAACAACTGGCTCTCTAAGGATTAATTCCGCCTTGCAAAGAATTGATCTAAGAATTAATCCACCATTTCTAAGGGTTACTTCGGCGTCAGCTTGCCTTGCCATGGTGACAGATCCGGAGTTGGGCAAGGCCTCAGTGAGAGCAAAAGAGGCTGCAACTGCGCACTTGGATGGCGCCACCATGATTGTCGCAGTGATGGCGGTGGCATGACTGTGAGCAAGCTCGAAGGTGTCATTCGCATCCAGACCCTTCTCCTCCCGCCTCTCCAGCCGGTCCTCCCTGGCCAGCACCCTTGTTGTCACCGGACAGGCACACGTCGTGAGTCGCCATCACTTGCACTTGGCAATGTGGTGCTTTGTCCACTTGGGCTCTGTACCTTCATGGTGGCAAGCTGTGCCTGTCGCACAGACACGGCGCGCGCACAGCAGCACCGGGAAACGCAGACAGGGCGAGCAGGCACCAGACGGTAACACAAAGAGCTGGACGGACGGACACTCAGCGGCTCTCAATTCGATCCCTTTTTGCACTAGTGTGAGGGAAATAGACTCCGTTACGTTAAATGATAGACTCCGTAAAATCGATTCCGAAAGAAGAAAAATAAGGTTGAGTCAGAGCATGAGAAGGAGATCCAGAGCCTCCGCTCTATCGCTAGATCCCCTCTCTCACACGTGATTGGTGTAGCTCCCTTTAATCGAGTGCAGTTCTACGCGATCTTCCTAATCACGCCATTGATAAACAGAGTATTTGTCCCGTTGCACGAGAGATTACATGAACAGAAAGAGGAGAGTACGAGGCACAACGACTCCAAGGATCGCTGCTGCCCCACTGATGAGAACTGCTCTGCGTCGTCGCCGGAAGAGCCCCTGTTGGTGAGCCAACAAACCGGAAAAAAAAAGCGTGAGCGTATCGGTGGCCAACATGGCAATGTCGCGGGCCTGCTGAAACCACTCCCCAAATCCCAAAAGGGTGTTAAAATTGTCACCCAGCACCCCACACGCCATTGCCGTGCTGATGGCAAACAAAGCTGTGGAGCAATCATTGGCAGTGTTGCAGCGATTGCGGTTCCGGTCGCGCAGCCGAAATATGCAGTAAGATGCTCCGAGCTGCGATACTGAGAAATAAATCTGGTTCGCGACAAGGCCCTTGGTGAAGTCATTGATATACATTATCAAGGTCCAGCAGCTGTACCAGTTTGGGTAAAGTGATAACAAGAACATAAGAAACGCTTTCACTTCAAGTGCGCCTTTACGATCAAAAGCTGCTGTGTCTACAAACCCTCGAATATATGCCAGGCCCAAGTCGAGGTAGAACACAATCACTCCGAAAATCAGCAGAGTGCGTGGCTCCAGCTGAAAGTACAACAGCTTGTAATCAACGCGATGCCCACGAATTCGATAAGCTCTACGATTGGATGCACCCTTGAACAGCCCGTCCCAGCAGCTGCACTCACATTTTTCAGGATCCACGGAAGACGTCCACCCCGCCATTGCACGGACCCCGACAAAGATCACAAACACCAACAACAGAAGCAACCCTGGTGCCACAAGATGTTTAAGCACCTTCCTCACAGACAAGGTCTCATCCTGCACTGTGGCGCCTTCGTGCTCTCCTCGCAACAAGAAGTTTGAACTCCTTTCGAACTCCTGATGGGACATCGCGCTTGTCGCCGAAATTGTCGGTTGAAGTGTGTTGGGCTTGTTACTTATCTGTTGACTATGGTCACCGATAGCTATATTTGAAATCAACCACAATTGCATCAGTAAGTTTGAAATCATAACCCGAATCTGCGAAGCTGACTTTAATTTAAATCCAATCAAAATTGCGTCTATCTTGCGCGGAACCAAAAATGGTCGGTGGCAGTCCGCTGCTCGGCCGAATCTGACTTCGTGCAGGGTGCCACCACAAGCCAAGAATACCTCGAGGCAGCAGCCAGTGGGAATATTCGTATTGCGACGTTGTACCTTGATGAAGGGGGTGATATTAACGTACAGAATGAGGTCCGCTTCGGTTTTGGTGGCCTTTTCGTGATGCCTTCGGCAGGAAGGGCTCACAGCACTCCACTTCGCTGCAAAGAATGGCCACGCGAAGCTCGCCGAGTTACTTATAGCAAAAGGCGCGAAACTGGATCAACCTGATAGGGTAACTTGAGAAAATTCAGCCCGTTAGAGCTATCGACAGGACGGATTACCGAGCGTGACCACAGGACGGCTGGACGCCGGCGATGTTTGCCGGGCGTTTCATCCATTTTGGAGTGCTCCACGCTCTATCTTCCGCGGGTGCCGATTTGAACGCTCGCACTCTGAGGGTCTGTTGCTTGCCGTTGTTTTAGTGCATGCGACTCAGTGCGGCTTAGGACGGTTGGACGGTGCTTCATCTCGCTACCGCAAATGGCCATCCGAACACCTTGAAAGTTCTTCTTGAGGTTGTTGTCGATTTTTCATTGTTTGAAAATTCTAACTTTCCTCCCTGTGCCCGCAGCAACGTGCCGATCCAAATGTCCAAGACTTGGTACGCGATTTTATGAATTCACATCCCAGCTGACATAGCCTCCAGTATGGACAAACTGCTCTTCACCTTGCAAGGTCGCTTGAAAGCAGTCAAATGTGCGAGCTCCTTGTCGGTGTTACTGAAGTGAGCGCACCACCTCCGGTATGTCGCTTTCCGAGGTTGTCATTGTCAACATCCTTTGATTGACAGCGATTCGTGCCCCCGGTGCCATCCCAGCGACCCACCAGGTCACAGAGCGCTGGCCCTGCGCTCGGAGATGATTATGGAACACTCCATGTGACCATTCACTGTGCTGCAGGGTTTGAGGTGCGATGGCCTGAATCATCCGGCTGTGTATGCCGTTTTTCCTGATCCTTATCACATCCAGGATTCTTCGGACGCCTATGTTCGGCTGGTCTACAATGGTGCGAAGGGACATCGCACCCCGAGCGTCTCAGGAGAATCCCCGGTGTGAGCTCTAGATATTTTGAAGCTCTTTTCTGACCGCCGACCCAAGCACCTTTCCTCCCCTACCCGAACGTCTTACCGAGTGTTGATTTCATTGCCGTATCTCAGTACACTTGGTTTCACTAACCCGATATATGGAAGTGCGAGAGTGTGAGCTCATGGACCTTTGCTGCCCTGAACAGAGATTCGAGTGCGCCCAGATAACCTAATTGTTTCGCTCACCCAGATCTGGGAGTGCGAGCTTGTTCAAGACATCGTGTCCTGCTCTGGTGCGCTTCGGTTCGAGGCAAAAGACGAATGCATTACGGGCGCAGAGCAGGTAAGTGTACTCTCTTGCTCACAACCTGGAGGTGGAGAAAAAGAGGGGGAGAAGAGGAAGCGGAGAAGAAAAGGAGGAGAGAAAGTCGAGGAAGAGGAGGAGAGAAGGAAGAGGAGGTGGACAACAAAAAGGCTGGGGGGTGGAGGAGGAGGAGAGGAAGGGGGGGGGGGGGCGATGTCTCTTCCACCTCCTCCGCTTCTCCTCCTCGTCCCTTTTTCCGCTCTCTTGCTCCTTCCCTCCCCCCGGTGGTCAGGGCCGACTGCAGCATGAGGGAGGAGGTGGTGGCAGCAGGGGGGGCTGCAGCATGAGGGAGGAGGTGGTGGGAGCAGGGGGGGCTACAGCGTGAGGGAGGAGGAGGTGGGAGCAGGGGGGGCTGCAGGGGGCTGTCCTCCAACTTGTCGGAGGGAGGGGAGAGGAAGGGGCTCTCTTTCTCGTGTGCTCCTTCCTCTCCCCCTCTCTTTCTCTCCCCCCCCCCTCCCACCCCTCTCTCCCTCTGTGTGAGGGGGGGGGGGAGGCGAGTCGTCCTCCTTCTGCGCCGAGTGGGTCCTGCCTTTTAACGCAAGATCTGGCAGATTGGATATCTGGAGGTTCCCTTGAAAGAATTGTGTCACGGATTGGATCATGGATGGTTCAAGTTATCGGAGGTGAGGAAAAATGCTCAAAGTGTGTCCCACGGTCCTCCTTGCCCCGCCAAGGAGCGAGGGGCCGCTCATGCTCCGTCGATGAGGATGCTCGTCTCTTGCTCACAACTGTTCGTCCAAGTGCTCATTGGTGACGACTCACAGGCATTCCGTGGCTGGTCTCGATGCTGTCATGTGTTCGTGTCGCATTGATCTGTTGTACATCATGAGTAACTGGGGCAGCAGGGCAGAGGGGGGCTTATTTTTGACGGCGTGGGTGGCAAGCTGTGCATCAGCTCCTCCTTTGTGTCTGCAGCCGCAGTCGCCCGCGCCGAGGTGCCTGCCTGTCGTTCGCCAAGTACTGGGCAATGCCGAGTATTTTTGATTGCATTGTCCACGTCTGAAGCTAAGTCCTGGTCGAGGAGGCCGTTGTAAGCCTCTCCCTAGGTTTACTTTTTGTGCCTTCCCCTCCACCGTCTAATACCATGCTGTGTGTGAGTATGCCGTGTGCGGCATTCCATCAGCCACGAGACCATCTGCTTGCTCTCATGTCTCCGTGTCCTTCCGTCCCTTCCCCTCGCCCTCCCGCTCTGTCTTCCTCCTCCCTCTCCCTGTCTTCCTTCTCCCCGCCCTGTCTTCCTCCTCCCGCTCCCTGTCTTTCCTTTCCCCTTTTCTCTCTCCTCCCTATCCCTGTCGCCCTCCCTCCCTCCCCTGTTGTCCCACCCGCTCAGTGAACCAGCGCAAGGCACAGCGTTTGTCACAAGCAGGGCAGGTTGGGAAAAGCGTTCAAGCTTCTGTGCCGGAGCGCAGCGGGTCCAAGGTGACACTGTACCAAGACGCTGAGTGTCCGCCGGTGCTGACAATGCCAAGGGTTCCTGTGGGGGAGGGGGAGGGTGTGAGAGAGGCGACCCGTGCGTACATGGACATGCACCGTGCCATCGCCAAGGCTGAGGTGTGTTCGTGGCTTCCCTAGGTGCGAGTGCCTCCTCTCGTAGGTCCTCTCTCTTAGGTCCTCTCTCTTAGGTCCTCTCTCTTAGGTCCTCTCTCCTAGGTCCTCTGTTAGGTGTGCCCGACTTCTCTAGTGCCTCCTCTCTTAGGTGTGCCCGACTTCTCTAGTGCCTCCTCTCTTAGGTGTGCCCGACTTCTCTAGTCAGTCCTCCCGAGGTGTGGTGGAGTGACTTGTCTAGTGCTTTGGTGCGCTCGACTTCACCAGGTGCTCGTGTGCCCTCTTGTGGTCACGACGAACTGCATTTCTGTCGATGCTAACACCTTCTTTAAAAATTGTGGATTGTGGATTAGAATCTCAATAAACTTTAAGTCTCTGGATGACGCTCGAAGTGACTCGATTCTTGCCAGCATTTTATCTACATCACCGGGTGGTCCGTGGACACGAGCGTCAGACTAATTCGGCACCTGCCTGGGTTCCCTCCGCTCGGCGAGCTGCTCAAGCGCAAGGCAGACGAGGACGGTGTGCGCGTCCTCCTGCTCGTGTGGAGTGAGGTAACCTCTCTTCCTCCCCCTATGCTTCTCCTCGTCCTCCCCTCTTTGTCTCTGTCTCACCCTCTTCCTCCTCTCGTTCTCTCGCCGAGCGTCAAAGACGGTGTGAGGGTGTTGCTGGTGCCCGTGGCACGAGTACACCGACCGCAATCTCTCTCCCTCTCCCTCTCCCTCTCCCTCTCCCTCTCCCTCTCCCTTTTCTTCTCCCTTCCCTCTCCTTCTCCTTTCCTTGCGCCCTCTCTCCTTCTCCTCTCCTGCTCTCTCCTCCATCCTCTCCTTCCCACTCTCCTTCTTCCCTCCTCTCTCCCTTCCTTTCTTCCTGTCCTTCGCATTCCCTTCTGCTTCCGTTCCGTCTCCTTCTCCCACCCCTGCTCTTCCACGCGCTCTCCCACACACCAGATCTTTTTGGATCTGTCATCAATTTCTGTTCGGTTTGCTCTAACCCTTGGGCAGATAACCAGCTGTGGGGACGAGGTTGTGCTGGAAATAATGCCAGAGCTCAAAACTGGAATGATGGGCACTCATGACGAGGTGCGGTTGTGCTGTTGTTTCTGCTGTGCTGTTGCTGTGCTGTTGCTGCTGCTGTTGCTGCTGCTGTTGCTTCGTTGACATGCCTTGCCTGACAATTAACTTTTCTCCGTGCGGCGGGATCGGTCAGCCCACTCCCCACAGATCGTTTCTTGACTAGGCGAGTCGGCCGTGCCTCCTTTTAAAAATCGCGTACTGAACTACCACAACAGAGGAGTCCGGTCATCATAGGAAGCGATTTTTCGTTTTTCGGGTTCCTCAATGGCCACGGTGCAGAGATGCACTTGGATTTCCTGTCACATTAGTTGAGAAGAACAACTTGAAAAGGAAGTAGGAAGTTAAAAAGGAAGTTGGAAAGGAAGTTGGAAAGGAAGTTGAGGAAGCTGGAAGGAAGTTGAAAAGGAAAATGTAAAGGAAGCTGTAAGCGCGCCGACCGCGACGTTGGGAGCATGATCACTGGTGCCCCCTAGTCGAGTACGATATCGTACCAGTACGACGTTTTTTTTCAGTAGATAATTTTCCGATGACAGAATTTTCTGATCTGATTGCCAGTTTGGGAGCAATTCGGACCCTTTGTGGTCTCGCTCTGGTTTCAATCCTGGACCAATCAGCCAGAAGAAACACTATCTATGCCCATTTGAAAAAATGACCCATCGTACTGAAAATGTCGTACTGGTACGACATATGGAGTACTAGTACGACGCTCGACTAGGAGGCACTAGTGTTGCTTTTCACCCCTGTGCTACCAGGAAACCAAGGCCTACTTCGAGGGCAGCAAGGTGACAGTGCAGCTTGCGTACCGGTACGGAGACGAGCTCAAGTCAACCACCGGCGGCCGCCTGGCTGATCTCAGCTCTTTCCTCGGCTCGCTGACACCCGAGGTAACCCACACACATCTCACCTCTTTCCTCGGCTCGCTGACACCCGAGGTAACCCACACACATCTCACCTCTTTCCTCGGCTCGCTGACACCTGAGGTAACCACACACATCTCAGCTGCCTGAGTTTAGTGTCTCTCCAGTGATAGCTTGCCCCTCAGGACACTTTCCTCGGCCGACTGAGGTACAGGGAACCAGCACAGTGGCAACGATGTCAAGCACAATCTCAACCAATCACGTTCGCTCACCTCAGAAGGGTTGTGGGTTAGCGCGGCCTGGGTTCGAGTCCTCAAGGTCGCCCGAGTCTTTGCTCTCTTTTCTTTCCCCTGGGTGACGCACCCAGACCGGTTTCCTGCATCTACCTCAGCGGGTTCCTGGCAGTTGGAAAGCGCACACGCTCCTTCTCTCAGGTGTGACGCAGTCTCGCCAGGTCGCTAACAGCTCGCTCAGGCGCTGTTCACCCACCACCAAAAGACTATCATATGCGACGCGCCGACTGCTGTTGACCCCCGCAAGCGGCGAGTTGTTGCCTTTGTCGGCGGCCTCGACGTTACTGATGTGCGTTTGTCCGCTCAATACAGGCGTAGAGGTTCTAGCTTCGGCCAACGTTGGCATGCGAGCTCAAGTGTGGATTGTGAGGGATCGCAGCAACCTTGCCGCCGTGCGCTCACTCACTCTTGACCGGTGTACGCGCACAGCACACCTAGGTCTGACTGAATATCAAGTTTCTCACCTCTATCTTAAAATCTGAATCCAAGTTTTCATAACTCTCATGATTTCCATTCCGCTCAATTTGATCCTGTTCCGCCGCAGGGACGATTTGACACCCCCGATCACGATCTGTTTAAAACCTTGTCAACGTGTCACAGGTGCGTCCCGCCTGCTGACCTGCGTCTCCTCTCCTCGACTGTTGTCGACTGTTGGCACTTGAGCGCAAACAAGCAGTTTGTTCCACCTCGAGCATTCGCGAGCTGAGGTAGAGAGGAGGGAAAGTGAACCCGAGAGAGAAAGGAAGCGAGAGAGCGCAGGGAGCGGGAGCGGATGGTCACCCTTAGGACTACACCGGTCACCATCATGATTAAACACCTCATGACTGGACCGGTCACCTTCATAATCAGACTGGTCACCATTGGCCTTGACCTTATCCGACTGTGGGCGATGTAGGGCTTTGTCAGCACCAAGTGGTCTCTCAGCCTTTGGAACGGAACAAGCAATCACTAGAACACGGACGTCTCTCTCAGATCCCGTTTGGGTATCCTGGTCCTGGCTGTTGCTAGCCCTTCAAATATTGCAAGACTCGAGACTCTTTCCTTGGCACCTAACACGGGCACGTTTTGACTGTGTCCCCAGTGGCGACGTGTACAATCAAACTCTGCAAGACTTCGACATCAACTTGGGGCCCAGGCAACCTTGGCACGACATACACGCGTAAGCCTCTCTCACACTGCAATCCCCTCTTCTCTCTTCCCGCTTCTGTTCCCTCTCCTTCTTTCCCCTCCCCCCTTCTCTCCCTGCTCTTTCCCCCTTCCCTCCTTCCCCCTCCCCCTCCTTCCCCTCCGTCTCTTCTTTCCGCATTGCTCCTCCCGTCCCCATGAAGTTTTGTGGTGACATCCACTCCGCAGTAAGGTCGAAGGTCTGGCGGCCAGAGACATTGCCTTGAACTTCCAGCAACGGTGGGAGCGTCAGGCCTCCTTCGAGAAGAGGTGAGCGCCGCCTTGTGTGACGCCTCTTGTTACTGGATCCTGCCAAGTCTATGTCCTTCCATCTGCGTGACCATGGGGTCGGCTGAGGCTGCCTGCGCAGGTGTTCGACACAGGGGGGGGGGGG
>QUTJ01031337.1:0-10961 GCA_003573635.1 Goniomonas avonlea | reverse complement strand
CACACACACACACACACACACACACACACACACACACACACACACACACACACACACACACACACCACACTGCCTCTTTCTCTCCCCTCTCTCCCTCTCTCTCCCTCTCTCTCTCCCAGCCTCTAGAGCAAGCAGCAACTGCCCTCCAGGACTTCACGAGTGCCATCTGGATCCACTGTGTCTATCAAGTCCTTCAACTTCGCAGATCTTTGGAGCTCTTCAACCGCCTGATTCAATTTCCAAAACTCTAATTGGGTGGTTGCCATTCAACCACACCAACATGTGTGCCTCTCACAGCATCTGTTGGGTCCAACACTGTCCTTCCTTCTGCCTCTATCGATCTGACCTGCCCTGCGGACCTCCACTGCATGCCACCTGCATTCTGATTCAAGCTGTTTGCATCAGAGGACAGGGCCACAAGGAGAGAACCAAGGACCAAGGAGTACTGGACTTACTTATTGATCAATTCTGTCGAATCACTCAGCCCCAGGAACTGCTCAATCCTCTCCATACTCCTGTTTGGAATATTGTTGTCAGTTCTGGAAAGAATGAATAGAAAACGCAACATGGTTTCCCTTAATAATTAAGTTCACAGGTTAGGATGGAATCTGAGATAGGCTAAAAAGCTGATGCACTCTCGAACACACTTAACTTGTGATTCACATATCTTGGGTTCAAGTAAAGCAATTCAACATGTGAATGGTCCTCCTTGAACCAAAGCTCCAGCATGAATTCTTGCACTCAACTCATGCTCTAGATATTAACACATCTGAGTTTATAATATAGTATTTTTCTTCTTCATTAGATAGATATCACAATTTATCTCTCAATGAGAGGAGCAAATATATAGTGTTGGATGGGTAAGGGGACTTCACGGACTTCAGGGGACTTCAAGGTGAGACTAGGATTGGATACCTCAGGGTCTATCATGGATGACAATTGTAATCGGTCATATCATTCATGATTGTGAACAGCTTTCCTAATGGATGACTTACTCTTGTCGTTATTCCCAATCCTAAGTGAACTATGCAACTCTAATCATTTAGAGATAAAGATCCCTAATGATAGACTCATTTGCAAATCACATGGTACATGCTAAGGAATGCGGGTGGGAGGGCTAAGTCAAATAGTGCAATTGCAGCAAAGCACAACACTGAAAGCATGGCTTGACTTGGTCGCAATGGTGATTCGTGTCTTGCAGGGTTATAGAATCAGACTGGATATGATTAGCGCTCCGCTGCTCCTTATCTGAATTCTTTCCCTAACTTCCTCCGCTGAGTTTCTCTATCGCCGTCAACACTCAGGTCGACCAAACTTGGCTTGTAAGGTCAAACTCAGGTAGACCAAACTTGGCTTGTAAAGTCAAACGGTGGTGCCAACCGAACCCATCAGCACTGACCCCAAGACAGATTTAGCATCAATACCAGCACTGCACCAGGCGAATGAGCTTCTGCAAGAAGCCTCTGCGAACGCAGGCCGAGTCAACGCGAGGCGATGTGCAAGGTACCTGGCAGGCTTACACGCGCCAAGGACACACCAACGACTTCATATGTTCCCTCTACTCTCCCAACGAGTTGATATTGAATACCAACTCCAAGGACTGGCAAGGATCCATCAGCAACCCATTCGCGGCTTACCAGCCACCAGGGGAGCAAGGGCCGCGACATGGCGGTCCAAGTGATCCCAACCCAGAAACTTGGGCAAAAGGGTTGACAGTGAAGCTCCAAGACAACAAAGCGGACACATGTAACCACAACAAAGTCCACATGTATCTAGCAGAGCACCACAAAGGCATCTGGTGCCCCTGTCGTTTCGCCCTTGAATTTCACCGGATCAGAGGGGGAGCACCAGTACATCAATGATATGTCAAAGAGATGGACCGGTCAGGCTTACCTGGCTGACTTCCGACAATTCAGGCGGAGGCCTAGGAGGTTGGTTCAACTCAGAGAGCTATTCGTTCCACTTCACAACCAAGCTAGCAGCTCACATGGAGGCCAAGTGTGTGGGTGGTTCAGAAGGTGTTCTCGAGCTCTCGCCGAATATTGACGTTGAAGACAGTCTTTGAGGTCGTCGGCTTGGCAGGCTTCTTGACTCATGATATTGCGTCTGCGAGCATGTTGATCCTGCCTGGGATGTGCACTGCATGAAGTTCGTACACCAACCTCATGAGCAAAGGCGTTCACCGATGCTGCAGGTGTGACACACTCTGAACGGTGTTGGATCCGTTGAAGCATCGTCAAAGCTTCTTCAACAGAGATCACAAGGGAGAGGATTGGTTCATTGATCCAGACTTCTCAAAGCTTGCCGAGCTCATGCAGCACCTGCGCGCCCAGCACCCGTAGCCGATGGCTTCAGTCCGGATGTCAGCTTTCTGGTTCTTTTCGTGCATGTCCATGATCCGAATGTAGGGCTCGTTGTAGAAGGAGCCAAAATCCACAGCAAAATCCACAGTTGGGGCTGCTGTCGTGTGCCACATTGTAACCTGGATTCATTTGTGTCGAGGACGAAACATCTTGCCCAGGGGTCCAGCGTAGTGGAATAGTATCCCATGTAGTTGAAGGATGCGAATACTCCTTGCCCGGGATCACGGTGAGGTCCGCTGCTACGAGTGTCTCCCAGCACTTTGTGCACTGTGTAATACCACAAACTACACACATCACTCCTTGTTCGCCTGTGAGGTTACAGCCACGTGCTCTGCAGCTGCCAATGATGCCCTTATTGACGTCGTGGAGGGCGGTGAAAGGGACTGCCTTGTACATTCCTGAGGCGGTCTTGATCGTGCTGAAACACCTTTCAATGAATCACCTTGAATCACCTTTCAACTCGAGGTTGACTGGATCGGACATGTCCGTCAGCCTTGGATTGGAGCTCTTCTCTAAAGGGGGCGAATTTCTTCTTGATCTGGGCTGGTTCGGTGAATCCACACTGTTCAATCACCCAGCAGTCTTGAATCTTCTGGTTGCACTGCCACTGCTCCTTCATCATTCAGTGTGCACATCTCGGCTTTCTCCTTCACGATGCAGGTGCGGATCACTCTTGTGATGCCCTCAAAGTTCTCCGCTGGCTTGTCCTCGTCCGTGTTGTCAGGCGATCCAGTGCTGGTGTCACAACGTCGGTCCACGCCGGCTCCTCGGGCCCATATGAGCTGCGTGTGGAGGGTACTGGAAATCATTGATCTCGTGAGACAGGGCGCGGGTGGGGGTCTTGGGAACTCCATCCTTTGGGTCGGGCCAGGCACGTCCCTCGATCTACCGTCCTCACGGGTGTCATTGCTTCCTTCACCATATCTTGACGTCAGCAACACGATCAGGCAACACGATCAGGCAACACGGTCAGGCAAAGGTGAGGGGAATTGGGATCAAATCGAGTTTGTGGGCTGAGTCGTGGGCTGCTGAGTCGTGGCCTGCTGAGGCTTGCTGAGTCGTGGTGTTGAAACGGCGTCGGACGAGGCACCAGGCACTAAGTGGGAGCCTCTGAACACCACCTATGCCAGAGTCAAGCAGCTTCTGGAGGCCAACACAACAAAGGCAGCCGTGATGGACACAGAGACGGAGGGCGAGACCAAAGAGATTCGCGAGGTGGGTCCGACCGCGCCCACGGCGGCATCACCTTTGCCCCGAGGGGCCAAGGACGTGACCTGGACGTCTGTGTCATTGTACGCTGCCCCCTCCGGTTGGAGCCCGCCTGATTGACGTGATTTTTTTCGCAGCACAAGCAGCGGGACCGGACTGTGTCATGGGCAAGTGTCCTGCCTCAGAGAGCCCCGTGTCGGGCCCTTGCTGCAACTAAACCCCGCAGCCAACCGCAGCACTGACAACTGTTTTTTCAGGGTCTTGGATGAAGCAGGCCGGCCCGTGCTAGCCACTAGTGCATGCGTACGCCTGTCAGTGGTACAGAAAAACACCGATTTGAGACCGAGCCCTGGGCTCGAACTCCGTCCTGCTATCCCAGAAACATGACCCCAGTGGGCTGGCCCCCCACTGGCATGGCCACAGCTGAATGGACATGGACATTGGCCACAGCTTGCAAGTCCGTGACGATGGTCTCCTTTTTCAGCTCTTGGAGCCCAATTAAAGCTGACGAGCACCACACGAACCCACGAACCTCATTTGTACTGTGTCCCTCGCTCAATGTGTGCAATGTACATGCGTGTTGACTCTGTCTCATTATCTGTGCCACTTGTGCCAGGTATGAGGGGGGATCACTTACCATGATCAGGTTGTGGATACAGAGCATCACTGGGATGAGGAGTGGAGCACTAATCATAACCAATTATGTCCCTAACCCGACGGACTTGTTGCAGTTGTGACCAAGTACGCTTCATCACAAATAATGATGTGATCTTTGATTTTGCCCACCCACCCGCAATTTTGCGAAACAAATGAGAATAAGAGGGTGCAGGGATCGTTAGCTCCAAAGGATTAGAATTGGATAACTTGCTTAGAATTGTGATGAGTAACATGAGGAAGTTATCTGTCAGGAAAAAGGCTCTCGTTCGTAGCAACGAGATGACTGAGCTATCCTCCCTGATAAAAATCCTTAAAAATGTTGCCCACAATACACCTGAAGCTAAGTATTTCTAGTCTTGCCCCGTGGAGCACGTCCTTCCAATAGCTATTGACATAGGCTGTGGACGATGGTTCCACGCGAGCTGCGTCCCCAAAGGATCGTGGCAATTTGCGTCCGGCTACCTGACCTGCACCCACTGCGTGAGAAATAGCCGGACCAACCTCTACAACAATCTCCAGCCCAGACAGTACATTATCACGGACGTCGACGATGGCCCAGCACCAGGCGCCTCAGCAGGTACTGTGATTACACAGCCCAGCCCCACACGCCCAGCAGGCAAGGCCACGGAGGATGAAAAATGCTGGGGACCCACCCAGATCATGGGAGGGTACAGCAGATGAGCAATTGTGTAAACGCTGCAAGAAGCTTTTCGGCGATTACAGGATTTACAAGGCGCATGAGCGCCGCACGATGAGAAGCCACAATGGGGCCGTCGACTCACGCGCCTGTGGAAGCAGACACTTCCACTGCTCCACAAGTTCAGAGACTCAGCATACCCAGTTGAGAACAACACCGCCCGGACGTTAGTCACAAGAGTGTTGGATGCGTTGGAGCGGGCCCCGAGGGACGTCGTGCCGCCGTACAAGTTCGCACCAGATTTCTCGATATGCCCCATGTGCGCAGTCTCTTCTTGCCGATCGTTTTTGGTGAAAGAGGAGATCGACGTGCTGATGATYCGCCGCCACGAGAAGCAGACATACACATCGTGGTCTCAAGGAGTACCGCCCTCGGAAACAGCGCCAGTTGAGCTGATCGAGGCCTTCGCCAAGACAGTGATCGCCGGGATGCAGGATGACATGGACGGGGTCTACACCCCGACTGGGCGCCCCAACTCATCAGCAACTGCACTGGGAGCAATGGTATGCCCGTGGCGCCCCGACGGAAGTGTGGTCGTCGATTCGCGACGGCTGGCCGTACAATTTCTCATGCGTTCCAGAGAAGGTTCGGCGCCAGACGGACCTGCAGGCCGTTAACGGCAAGACCATGGTCACTGGTGGCCACGACACACCGCGCTCAGCAGTCGCTGAGTTCCAGCGGGTCGCGGTCAAATCGCACAAGTGGGAAGGGCCGCTCAGTTATATCCCAGAGTTACTGACACCCATGCACTTCGTGCCCAAGGAGCGCGAGGACGGATCTCAGAAGTGGAGAATCGTCTTCGACTGCAAGAGGTCAGGTCTCAACAACATGACCAGTAAGGCAACAGTGCAGTACGCCGAGGTCGACGATGCGATCGCGATCACAACCCGGACCTCGATCCAATACAAAACGGATGAACCCCACGCGTTCCTAGGCAAGCCACGCTACTGGGAACATCGTGATTCGGTGTCTGTCGTCGACCCAGGTGACAGATCGTGCTGGCACCACAGGTACACCTCGTTTGGCATGACCGACGGTCCTTGGATCCAGATGCAAGCAGCAACGGTCGTCGCGGCGATGAGAGCTCGCGGATGGGGAGACCATGATGCAAGTGAGGGCCCCATCGCCCCCACAGCCAACCTAGTAGTAATGATGGATGATTAATAGGGTACGGTCGAGCCCAGATGGGGCGATGATCTCGAAATTGGAGAGATCTATTTACGGCATCTGACGGGGCTCTTGTCCCGTCTGGGTGTCAGTTTCCAGCCGGAGGCCGACAAGACCATTACTGGAGTGGGTCTTTCCTTCAAGGGAGTTGTCATCGATCCTTTGAAAGATCTCGCGTCCATACCGACCGCAAAGATGGACGCGGCTCTGCGGCAAGCGGCCGAGCTGCTGCAGGAGGCAAGAGACGACGCAGACGGTTGAGTTGACGCACAAGACGGTGCGCAAAAGTGGCCGGTCATCTCAACTGCATGGCGGCATACACGCGCGAAGCCCGAGCGCACATCTATGATTTCATCCGGCCTCTATAGGCACCGGAGGAGCTGGTGGTCAACGACAACGGAACAAACTGGCGCGGTTCACTCGGGAATCCCTTCGCAGCCTTCGCGAGCAACAGGTGGATCAAAGGGCGCGACGCCGCGGTCCGAGTTATACCTACCCTCAAGCTTTGGAAGAAAGGAACCAAGGTCGTCCTCGGGGACGGCGCGGTCGCAGCCTGCCATTGGTGGATCAAGAACGGCCGCAATCAGAACGGAGTACGCATGTACCTAGCAGGTGAACACAAAGGAATCTGGCGCCCTCACTGCTTCAAGCTGAGTTTCGATGGCTCCGACGAGGAACATAAGTACATCAACGATACCTCGAGAGGCTGGACACGCTCAGGCATTCCAGTCCTCACTTCAGACGCGTCAGGCGGCGGTCTAGGAGGATGGTTCGACTTGGAGAGTTACTCGGTGCACTTCACGCCCGAGCTGGCCTCCCACCTAGAGTCCATCTCCCACATTGGCGTGTGGGAACTCATGGGAGTGTTCGTGCTCCTCCAGCGCGTGGGCCCGTCGCTCACGCCCCAGCCAGGCCAGGACGGAAGAGTGATCATGCGCATCGACAACACCCAAGCCGTCGCATGCGCATCGACAACACCCAAGCCGTCGCAGCAATCAACAAAGGCTACAGCCCCAGGGAAGAGACCAACACGATCGCGAAGCAGTTCGCAAAGTTGGCTTTCGACCTCCAACTTGACGTGATCGCGGTTCATATCCCAGGCAGGATCAACACGCTCGCGGACGCGCAATCGGGAGTTGAGAAACCAGCCAAGCCGACGACAGTGTTCAATGTCGAGATTCGGCAAGAGTTCAAGCACACTTTCGGAATCACCCACACCGTCGAGGCTTATGCCGACGCAGCAGGTCCAACGCACAATGTCGCAAGTAGTGTTGGCTCCATCGGAGCTTCTTTGAAGAGGACCTCGAGGGTGAGGATTGGTTCATCAATCCAGACTTCCAAAAACTCGCCGAACTCGTACGGCACCTGCACGCCCAGCAGGCGGCCGGTCACCGATTCAGTGCCACGCTCATCTGGCCTCGTCTCGGTTCGCTCGCTGAGATCAGCTTGCGTGATTCCCTCCCAGCACTGGGTTTCAAGCTCGTCCGAAGATACCCACGTGCGGCCAGCGCCTCGCACCCACCCCTGTTCTTCTCGCGCCCCCCGCATTCTATCTGGTCGTATTTTCCGTCACCTTTGCCCGATCGCATTCCCGCCCCCCCTCACTGTTGGGATGTGGAGATGTGGCGCAAGCAGCAGGCCTGACGCGCGACTGCAGGTGGCGCAGCGAGACCCAAGTGGACGAGGGACCAGGGTACCCACCCAGCGGGTGGGGAGCTCGACTGGATGGAGTGTCGCCCAGCGCAGCAAGACCTCGAGAAGACGCCGCCGCACGCCGCGAAGGGCTCTGTGAGACGAGACGACCCGTGGCTCTGCCTCGCCCCCAGAGGAGCACCGACTCCCTGCGCATCCACCCTGCGTCGACGTGTAGTGGCAGAAAGCGAGGAGCATCGCCGTTGGGCAGCGTGCGAGCCCGACGAGGACGGCAGCGACGACTCGGTCGGCCCACTCAACTTCAGGCACCCGGGGCTCATATCCCCCGACCGCGCCTTCGCCATGCACGCCAGGCATGGGGAGAAGCTCAGGTTGGTTCGCACCAAAGAAGAACGCAAAGCCAAGAGGGCCCTTTGGCCTGGAGTGGCAGCCGCCTACAACGCTCAGGCGACAGACCGCAAGGCGATCACCATCCACGAAACAGTGAAGCCCCATTTCACCCCCTTCAGGGAGGACAAGTTGATTCCGCCGCCGATCGCGACACCAGAGCCTGGATCCGGCATCGGTCAAGGTCGTCAGGCAGCCACCACGCAGTTACTGCTTCTCCAAAGTCACCACAGCAGCGGGTACATACCCGGTGGTGCAGACCATCCCTGTCCACGACATCGAGAAGGGCTTCGTCGGTCGTTGCCAGTCGACGAAGTGCCGTGTCCGGATGAGCCAGGTGTCACCTGCGTGGTCAGCGGCATCACCCAATGCTGGTGGTGTTGCGGAATGCTCCAGACGGCGGTGTGCTGCGCAAGTGCGCAAAGTGCCGCGAGGATTTCGTCAGTTACGGACTCACAGTCGTGCCGGGCAAAGAGGACCTCTTCGCCAAGTTCGTCCAGAAGTGTGCGGCCGACACGAGTTTGAGGCTTCGCAGCTCTACAGCCGAGAACTGTTCACTCCGCGTCGGCCAGTTTCGGGCGTGGGCGCGTAAGGAGATCGGCATCATGGTGTGCCCCACCATGCCCACGGTTCCCCTGCTCACCCACTACATCCTCTCACGTATGGACTATGTCACCAAGGAGTCGATCGGGTTCGAGATCTTCGTGCTTCGCTTCTGGTGCGACACTTGGATCCAGTTCTTTGACGGTGAGAACCCGTGCACAGATCCCAGGGTATGAGCGGCACTCGCTTACGCCGAGGAGCACGGCGTGAAGCGAGACAAGGAGAAGCACTCGATCCCCAGGAACGCCCTGATCGAGTACATGGTCCACTACCTCGACTCCAAGGACGCCTGGGATCAGAGTTTCCTGATGGCGGCCCTGGTCTGCACTTGCACGATGCTCCGGCGCAATGCTGCGTCATTGGTCCAGTGGCCTGGTTTCCTCGCAGCCGACGACGCCTTCGCTGACAGGACTGACAACGCCGTGATCTTCGGGATCTTCGATGGCGAACCCTATGTCTGTATTACTGGCATGCACAAGAAGAACCAGAAGGCCAATGTACGGACCTACTGCTACGTCACGGACAAGAACGCCACAGACATCCCATTCTATTGGTTTCTCTACAACAGGCTGAAACACCGCCTCCAGCCAGGCCTCCTGATCTGCACACCGGACGGCAAGCAGTTCATGAACACAGATTGGTCCAGGTGCCTGAACCATATTTTCGCGTTCATGCAGTCCGCAGGCTATGGCAACTTCTTGCGGGAGTGCCTCGGAATCCAGTCGCTCCGCAAGCTCTTCGCGGCAGAGATGCTCCACTATGGCCACATGTCCTTCGAGCAGCTCAAGGCGCTGGGCTATTGGGCATCCGACGTCTGCAGGTTGTACGCGGGCGATGACATCAGCCGCCGCCTTAGCCTGCTGAAGGGTACCAGGCAAAGCTCGCCGAAGTGGGACCCGATCTGGCTTACGCACAAGAACTTGGCAGCGCGCGCCGAGGCGAAGGAAGCCGATCCGGCGGCTGCAGCTGAGCAAACTCGCGAGAGAACCCAGGTCCGCGAGACGGAGTCGCACGCGACCGATCAGGAGATGTCTGACGACGAGCCCCTATTGCAGCGGCCTGCCCCTGCAGGAGAGTCGTCCGACGACGAGCCCCTGTCACGGCGATCTGCCCCCGCAAGGGGCCGCGGCCGCCCGCCGACAAGAACGCTGCCTCCGCCTCCAGCCACTCGCCCCATCGACGAGTTCTTCAAGACACCTCAGTCGCGATGAGGACACCAGGCGAAGTAGGCAAGCGTCCACCGTGGATGCGCCCCAAGTGAGGCAAAAACAGCCTCGCTTCGTCCGCGCACCGGGGAGCACAGTCTCCACGACCGTGTCCCTCCCCGCTTTCTCTGATTCCCAGCTGTTTCGGATCGGTTCGCCCTGGTGCCACCAGTATGTGTCCGGATGTCCGTCAGTAGAGCGGCTCGCCCGACCATTAGAGCGCGAGCTCATGATCCCAGCGCGGTTGGCCACCCGCTGGCATGACTCGCCGCGTGAACGGATTTGGCCATAGTTTAGTCACGAACACTGCTCGGCGTCGGCCAGTTAGGCCTTACTAAACCACGTAACACGCGCAAACTCGTCTCTCGTCCCTCACCTGATCATTTTGCCGTCTTGTTGCGCTCATGTCTTGCTAAATTGTGTCGTGTGTGAAGAGGGGATCACCAACCATTCAGCAATAACATGAGGTGAAAGTGGGGATCGTTATCTCCAAATGATTAGTGTTGGATAGTTCACACACACACACATATATATATATATATATATATATATATATATATATATATATATATATATTATATATATATATAGATATATTGTGGCAATGCTTTGACGTACGCGGCAATGCGTCTGGGCTGCACTCGGTCCCAGGCAAGCTGCTCCTTTATCTGTCAGACAGCAGTTACACCTCATATTGCCCGAATATGTGACAATTATCCACAAATTTTGGGGCCACGAAAAGACAACAAGTGGCAAGAATCGACACAGTGTGTGTGTGAGAGCTGAAGAAGCAGATGGAGAGAAGAGAGGAAAAGTGAGACTGAGAGAAACACACTGGTGCACGGGTCAATAACCGTTTTTCCAACTCCTTGTAGGCCTCTGCCTCTTCGTCTACTTCGTTGAGCTTTCTGACAGGGGGTGGTGATGGTGATCGCGGTGGCTGCTGAAAGGAAGCAGCAACAACCTCCTCCCACAACTGTCTCCGACCCTCCAACACTGTAGGATTGGTAAGTTTAAGTA
>QUTJ01031336.1:0-10950 GCA_003573635.1 Goniomonas avonlea | reverse complement strand
GGGCCCAGACGCACCCAAAGACACAGGCAACTCGAATGGGCCCAGACGCACCCAAAGACACAGCTCCCGCAGCTGTGGTGCTCGCCAGCGCCTCGGGTGTTCTGTGGGATCACTTCCACTTTCATGCCCAAGCACTCGCATCTGCGTGCGCGTTGGCGCTAGAGTGCGTTGAATGGGGAGTCTGCCATTCACAACGCGGACTTCACCAATTGGCTATCGGTTTTCTATCACGTAGCTCCGCGATTCAGGCACGGAGATCATGGGCGTAAAACCTCCAGCTGACACTATCGCCACGACCTGAGCGAATCATTTGGCCGTGCCTCTCTGTCAGCAGACGTCCGAAAAAGCAAGAGGAGACGCGAATCACGCACCCGCGCTCAACGACGCGGCTGTGCGGCCCGTGCTGGATGCCGTCAGTGTGGACGTTGATGCGCTCGCACACGGCGTCGAGGGCCTTGTCGTACTGCGGCGAGGTGTACAGGTCCAGGCCTTGCTTGGCCCACTCCTCGCGCACCGGGCCGGGAGTGCGGAACGAAGCGCACCAATTGACTGTGGTCCCGCCGCCAACAACCGAGCCTGCGAGGACTGGGGCACGGTGAGGGGCAGTGGATTGGGCACGGCAAGGGCGACACTGCGACTGTTTCTCTACCGCCTCGTGCAACAACTGGAGCACGGCAAGGGCGACATTAGAACTGGTAGCTCTGCGGCAACTGGGGCACGGCAAGGGCGACATTGCAACTGGTAGCTCTGCGACAACTGGGGCACGGCAAAGGCGACACTGCAATTTGTTTGCTCAGCCACAACCGGGGCACGGCGAGGGCGACATTGGTCTACCGGCTCTGAGAGAGCTAGCGCAATTCGCGCAAAGAGGGAGATCATGTGCCACAGTGGTGGGGCATGGGATGGAGTGTTCCAAAAACATGGACAGGTGTTAAACGCTGCTTAGTTCAAAACCACTCGCTCTAAGAGAGAGAGGGGGGGGGGGGATTCAAGCCATTCAGGAACCGCTGAGCGGCCACAGACCCATCTAAGGCATAGAGAGAGTCTGGCCCTGGGCCTAGGTCGAGAAATGGACGATCACTGGGGATATTACCAAGTATATCTAGTGGCCATGGGTTGATATGAAAGACTTACTCGCAATGGAGGCATCATCAGAACCCAGCAACGCAGCGCGGTCGAACATCCTCACGTTGGCTGCTTTCTCACTCAGCGGCATGTCACCTTCCGGTACGTATTGACCTTTCTGCGTGTGGTGTGAACTCGTAGCTGCTTGGCAAGACAGCGCACCTCGAGAACGATGACGTTGAATCCTTGCTGCGCCAATTGTCCCGCAACCACTCCGCCGCCAGCACCAGAACCGACAACTACTACGTCACACTCGAGAGTGGTGCCCGCCTCCACTTTGGTAATCGCAATTTGAGGCGGGCTTGTCTTTGCCTTAGGTCCAGAACCGTTGAAACCGAGCGCTGTGAGAATTGTCAGTCACCCGAAAGGGCGTAGCGCAAGAATCCTGACCTTTCCAATTCACATTCTTCCCGTCTGGTCCAATGAGAGTGTAGGCGGTGGCAATACTCAAGCCCTTGACAGCCGTAAAAAAGGTTCGCTTCGCCTGAAGCCTGGAACTGCCCCAGCCAAGGAGAACGCGCTCTCTTGTGGTACGAGACAGGCACGCAAAAGGGGTGATGCGGCCAGCTAGAAGGAAGCTGCCAATGCGAGTGCTGCAGAGCCAAAAAACAAGCTTCAACCCAGCGTAAGAGTGCGCAGGGAGGTTAGATTTCATCGCCAAAGCAACCTGCAATGACCATGAATAAGCCGATTCGACGGATCAAAAAACTGACCTCCCTTGGTACGCCCATTTGGCTGCCACTACGCTGGAAGAATTCAGCAAGCTCCTTGACAGGAATGTCAGGAGCAACAGCTCTGGCCTGCTTCTCTGTCGCTGCGTCGAACTCGACCTCTGGAACAAAAGTATCGACAATGCTTGCCAGTGTGGTGTACTCGTTCGCCGAAATGGAGGCCTCCTTCCCGAACTCCTTCGTGTACTCAATCGGCACGACCCATTTCGTGGCAGGTTTCAGCATCCACCAACCAATCACAACCGTGGTGGCACATGTTCCAGCGACCAGTCTTGGATCGGCCTCCAGCACTAATGTGATGAGGCTTCTCCAAGTTTCAGCCATTAATTTTGGGCGGGTCGATTTCGAAAGCGGAACCCTTGAGTTGGGATTTTCCGGTTGAGTGAGGACGGGGTGGTTTGGATGAGCTGATGAGCTAAGCGTGATGAACCAGATGCTTTTGCCAAGTCCGAGTCATTGGCTACATGGCAGCTAGCTCAAGGGCATTTTCCGAGGAACCTGGAGTGTTTTGTTCCAGAGCCCCATGGAGTTCAACCCACAGTATGGTGTCTGGATTCATTGATGACTTCGCAACCTCCCTGTGGCGACTGGCCGCAGACCTGAGAGCAGAAGTCTCCACAACCTGACTGCAGGAGCTGCTCGCATCACAGACTTCCGATCAATTTCAATCGAAGTTCGACCAAAACTTCAATATCACTTCTGATCGCGCTGCTCCCACCAGTGTGGCAGCACAACAGCAATCTGAGCATCCCCCAACGACGGCTCTGACGTGACAGTAGCATTTTCGGAATCATCCTCGCTATCATTTTCAGTTGGGGCCCGTGCGGTGCCGACAGGGTACGGGGAGTCTGAAGCCACGGCGGCAAGGTGCTCCAAGCGCGCCTGTAGGTGTGAGGGTTGGCGGTGCACAAGTTTTCGCAGCCCTGTCTTGTGTGCACTAGGGACTGCCGCACAATCTCTCACACTCCCACAGTCAACAGCATGGAGACGTACCATTGCAACACCAACCGCCCCACCACCGTGCACAATCTTGCCGCCTTGCGCAGATTCCCCCAAAGTCAGCCGTGACCCCGTTGGTGGCAACCGCACCGAGGCCGAAATTGCTCGATGAAGTTCATCCGGGAGCCCCTTGATCAAACCTAAGCACGGCTGCGTCGTGTCGATATTGGATAAGGGCTCGGAGGGCAGTGCGATGATGGGGACTAATCGCTTCCGAATGGCACCCTGGTGG
This sequence comes from Goniomonas avonlea, assembly GCA_003573635.1. Lineage (NCBI taxonomy): Eukaryota > Cryptophyceae > Goniomonadida > Goniomonadaceae > Goniomonas > Goniomonas avonlea. Next base: position 7,863 of record QUTJ01031336.1, on the reverse strand, counting down.
AAATTAGACGACAGAGAGAAATCACAGGGACACGCTCACTTTGAAGTGAGTACGCGCAATCAGCTCCTGACCCACGTAACAACCCTTAGTGAAACTGACTCCATGGTAAAAGTTCAGATTGGCCTCGAGCGGAAATGTACTAGGAGGCATTTCAATCGGCGACTCGAATGCACCCTGTGATATCAACAGTTTCAGCGCTCGTAGCGGAGGGCACGACAGATACCTGCAACATGCGGAATGTTTCGTACGCATCCTCGGAACATTGCTGAAGCCCACCAGCAAACGTTGCTGCAGCGGTTGTCAGAGTTGCGAAGTTTGAGCACAGCACGCACGGGTTTCTCCTTTTGGAAACAACCCTCGAAAACCCAGCCTTGCATTTCTTGGATCTGGGAACATACGACCATTGAACTGTTTGGCGACATTGTCGGCCCCCGTGCCCAGAACTACCCAAACCTCGAACTGATCTGAGACATCGGTGATCTGAACCTTCGATCGAATCTTGAACTTGGCAAGTTGCCGGACAACACTGCCGGACTCGGACGCTGTACAATCGAGAAGATAACAAGGAGACTCGTTAGGGGAGTCTGGGGTGCGATAAGCCACACAATCGAAAACGAGCCGCCCCTGCCGACCAATGAAGCTCAGCGGACACCCAGACACACCGCACACGCACCTTGGGTTCCAGAAAGTTGGTGTACACAGCTGCCCCAAGGGGTATGGCCATGTCATTCGTGGTCAGTCCATGCAAGAACTTTGTCGCGTCCGCTCCCTGAACCGCGACCACACCTCGGCGTTCGAGCTTTGCGAAGGCATCAACGGCGCTGATATCGCCACTTCGGAGTGAAAAAGAACGCGCCAAGGGAGTAAATGATTTTCTCCCTGCGTGTTGAAGATATGGCTTTGACAAAACCATCTGCGCCAGCTGTGGCAACAGGATCCTCCCGACCCTCATTTTTCCCCTTTTCGATCAGCTAGCTACTAGTAGCGTGCTCTTATCGTCAACGTGCTGTACTCAGCGTGCTGAGCGTGGTCCCATCCTCGATAACCGTTGGTTGGCGCCACTTCCCGCCACCTGTTTTCGCGATGGCGCTCTGGGTTGACAAACACCGCCCGACCACGATCTCCGATCTTGACATTCATGCAGAGCTCTCAACTCGTTTGCAACGCATGGCTGCGAAGGAGGTCGTTGGGGATTTGCCTCATCTTCTTTTCTATGGACCATCCGGCGCCGGCAAGAAGACACGTGTTGTCGCGCTTCTGCGCGAAATCTATGGAGCGGGGGCAGAAAAGCTTCGGGTGGAGCCACGCACGTTCAAGATTCAGGGGGGAAAGTTGGTCGACAGTGATAAAGCAGGCGACGCGGTTGAGCTCACAGTCATCAGTAGCAATTACCATGTGGAGTTAAACCCGAGCGATGTCGGCGCTTTTAAAGATCGGCTAATCACCCAGGCGGTGGTCAAAGAGATTGCCCAGAGTCATGCTCCTAGCACTTCCGCTGCTGTTACTTACAAAATCATTGTGCTGAACGAGGTGGATCGGCTTTCCAGGGATGCTCAAGCCGCCCTGCGTCGAACCATGGAGAAGTACACCGCTGCCTGCCGATTCGTCTTTCTTTGCACGAATCCTTGCCGAGTCATCGACCCCGTCCGCAGTCGCTGCGTGTGTTTGAGGGTGCCCTCTCCGAACATTGAACAGATTGTTGCTGCCTTGAATAGGGTCGCGCGTTTGGAAAAGTTTGAGCTGCCGGAAGCCTTGGCACGGCGGATAGCTGTGGACGCAGAAGGCAATCTCCGCCGGGCTGTGTTGGCGCTGGAAACGTGCAAGGTGAAGCAGGAAGTTCTCACTCCAGACCAAGCAGTTGAGCGGCCCGACTGGGAGCGGTTTATCCTTCAGATCGCGAACGGCATTATCGAAGAACAGAGCCCGATGAGGCTGCTCAAAGTTCGGGGTCAGGTCTACGAGCTTCTCAGCAACTGCATACCCGCTGATTTGATCATCAAACGTCTGGCACTTGAGCTGATGAAGAAATGTGACGACAGCATCAAACCGGACATCGCGAAATACGCGGCTTTGTTCGAGTCCCGGCTGCATCTCGGAACGAAGCCAATTTTCCACATTGAGGGCTTCGTTGCAAAATTCATGTCTATTTATAAGCGAGAGCTGCTGGCGATGTTTGATGATTGAGCCCATGTTGGCATTTAAGACTGAATGCCGGACACTCTGCCGCTCATCTATGAATAAATCAATATTTCTGACCGCAGCACCGGGTCGATCTACCACAACCAAGCTCGAAATGAACGGCAGCCATCAACGGCGGGAAACAACTCTGGTGTATTCCATCCAACGTCTCTGCCGTCATACACGGCGAATATACCTGTCCCACTTGGCGAATCGGAACTCCTCGCAAAAATGACCCGAGGGCAAACCCAAGGGTGGTTGAGTTGCCGAATGGCCAACACTAACTCTGATAAAACACGCGCCACACTATCGAAGATGCTTTGGCCTGATACGTTCAGGCGGCTCGGACAAGATTCCTTGGAGCGACTCCAGGCCACGCAACCGTCACGGAAAACACGAATGCGAGCGACCATCGTCTACACCATGGAAAACACCATACGAATGAGCGACTCCGGAACCACGCAATCGTCTACACCATGGACCGCAGCAAGAGTGCGAGCGACTCCTGAGGGACCCAATCTGCGCCCTCGACTACCAAGGGGGAGCACAAACAAGGAGCGGCTAGCTGCGCACAGTCCGGTCTACAGCCCTGGGATACCCCAGAGGCCTAGACGGTAGCAGAGACGAAGCTGGACAAGCTCCAGCAACATGTGCAGCATGGAGTGCCACGACACCTTGCTGCCCTCCACCTCGTTCCACTGCACCAGCACCTGCCGCCGCATGTCAGACCACTGTTGGCAATCCACCGCTGGGTGTGCCGCTTTAACAGCGTCGTGTGCCGTTGTAAGAGCGTAGTGTGCCGTTGTAACCGTGGAAGCGCAGTGTGCTGTAACCGGTCAAGCGTAGTGTGCCGTTGTAGGAGCGCAGTGTGCTGTTGTAACCGCAGGGTGCCGTTGTAAGAGAGTGTGCTTGTAAGAGCGCAGTGTGCTGTTGTAACCGGTCAAGCGTAGTGTGCCGTTGTAAGAGCGCAGTGTGCCCCCATCACGCTATATCCAGCATGACACGACAGACATTCATTGGGCGTCACGGACTTGCGCAGACAAAAATCCCGTCACCCGAAACCGAACAGCGAGATGCCTGTGCGCCACTAAGCAACCTGATTTGATCTTGAGATGAGAATGGGGTTTAAGAATGGAATGTAATGGGGTTTAGACCTTGGGACTGGTATGTGGTTTACGATCTTGGGACTGTTATGGGGTTGACGATCTTTGGACTGTTATGGGGTTTGAGCGGCTCAGCAACAACACGCACCGGGCAGATCTCGATGTCCCACAGACGCGCGAGAAACAAAACCTCGACGTCGAAACACCACCGGTCCAGGTGCTGGTAGGGAAAGATACGGCGCGCCGCTGCACACAGGGGTGAGGGGCCTGATACACTGTGGTCGGCAATCTATCACTGTTGAAGGGAGCACTTGGACGCCAGTCAGTGTCTCTCTTCAAGTCTCCACACCGACTGACGTCCAGGTCTCTCCTCAAGTCTTCCCTTCATGGCAGACGACGTCCAAGTCTCTCTCCATTCTCCAGTCCCTTCATGACAGACCAACTGACATCCAAGTCTCTCTCCTGGCTCCAGTCCCCTTCATGGCAGGCCGACTGATGTCTAAGTCTCATCATGGACGCACCTTCGCGGGTGAAGAGCTTGTACCCGCATTGTGTGTCACGAATTCCGACAGAGCAGAGCGACTGCACAAGGAAGTGCCAACCCCAGGACAGGAGGTTCCTCAACCCCGTGCGCTGTCACATCATGTCAAGCAAAGGCATTAACTCTGCATGTCAATCTCCTGGGTCAGAGTGCTCAAGAGGTGCCTCAACCCCGTGCGCTACATACCGCGTATATGTGCCTCATAGTCATACGCTGTGTCACAGTCATACGCTGCGTCTCACTGCCACTGCCTCATACATTGTGTCTCCCACTGTGTCTCACTCCCACTCAGCCTCACTGTCCTGTTTCATCACTGTCTCTCACTAACCGTGCACTGTCTCACAGTTGCTTCACCCCGTGTCTCACACTCATGATCACTGTGGCATCCTCAAGAGTACAACACACCTGCTGCTTGGCGCGGACACCAATGGCAACGCCCATGTCGTCCTTGACTTTCCCTTGCATCTGTCGTGCCAAAAAGAGTCGGTAGAGCCAAGAAAAGCAGGAACGCAGACCTCACAACGTCCGTCGCGTAGCACCGACGCAGACACAACAGACGAAACCAAGATTCCTGCAGAGAAAAAACACGCGAAAGAAAACATTCTGATATTCTATCTCCAAGTACCACCGCACACCAAACGCACCGCGTCGGCCAGGCTGGTCCACTGCGACACAGGAGCAGCACCATCCGCGTCAGCGAAGAGGATAAACTCTCCGCGCGCCCGCAGCATTCCCTGGATGGATTCAAGATAATGAGGGACGCTGTCACGTTGGAAGACACTTGAACGCACCTCACGAACCGCCGCGCCCTTGCCGCAATTGCGGATGAGCTTCAGCACTCTGACTTGCTCAATCCCATGCATTTTTGTGAAATGGATTGCCTCCTCAAACGTCCTGTCTTTGCTTCCATCGTCAACAACTAGGATTTCGAACTTGAAGGTTCGGTCAGACGAGGCTCGTTTGCTGAGATAGGTTAAAGATTCCTGTAGCATCGGAGGCAGCCTGAACTCCTCGTTGTAGGCAGGAATCACAACCGAGAGAGTCACGGAAGCTGGGTCCTTGATAGAAGTCTTGATTGGGGTCTTGGGGTCCCCAGGATTGTAGAATCCCGAAGCCCGGGAGCTTCGCAGGGCTTTGGGAGCCAACTTCATGTATGCGAGCATCGAAACGGAAAAAAACTGATGGACAGGTCAGCACATTCAACTTCGAATCGAAGAGAACGCACCGAAAGCCAGCCGAGCCACCAGACTGGGAGAAGCCAATGGCATCCCATTCCAGCGAGCAAACCCTGCACGACATGAATATAGGAAACAAACCACGATTGACGCTCACTGCGCAAGGTACAAGGACGATGTGAGACTTGTAGAGCCATCCGACTGCTGCTGCAAGAAACATCTACAGACAGCTTGAGAACTCGCCAAAAAATACAAAGATAGCATACCCCAACCCATTCGGGCATCGGAATATGCTGTGACGCCGCGCCACCAACGGCAGCCTGCACCCAGAATCAGACAAAAGCAGGATGAAAACGTGGCATACCAAAATCAAAATTGGTATTGGTTTCCCACTAAAACTATAGGCTGCCACCAACGCAGTCAGAACAAACTACGAGGGTGTCAGCTCAGAAACCACAAGAAACTTTGAGCAGGCTCACAGCGGCAACCGCCCGTGCATGCGCCCACTGGGAGAGAAGATTTGAAAAAACCAAGTACCCTGTGAGAGCCTGGAAAAATGTGAGGAGGATACTTCGTTTTTGTTCGCCGTACCGAAACCGCTGTGGTGAAGCGCTGCGACCGCAACACCGACATCGCGCTCTTAGCCTCTTGCTCCACAAGACCAAAATCTTCTTAGACACTTATCTGAGTTCAAACGTTACCAGACCGTTACTGCGACGAGTCAAGGTGAAGCGAGGATAGTACGAGGAGCTTCACGATAGTCTAAAGCCTCGAATCGCCGCTGGATGGCGGAGTTGCGGGTGCCGGCTGGGGCCCCTCCTGGCCCCCAGGTTGAGCCCAGAAGTGAATGGGCAAAGGAAACCAGCGACTCGCCTCTCAAGATTGTCTCAGTCTTATTTCATAAGCTCACTCATCATTGGTTCTTTTCCCTGGTCGTTTGTCTTGTTGTTATTCTCGCGGTGATTCTTCAAGCTGTTCAGACCGATGATTCCCTGGACAATTCCACATTTTCTGGCTTGCAGACCTTTATTGCAGTGTGTTTTTTGATTGAGCTACTTGCGAGACTGTTGGCCACTCTTCATGCACCTTGGTTGCTGGTGATTCACGCTTCTGGACCAAATTTTGGAGTGCTGTTTGACATTGCAGTGGTTGTCGCGTGTTTTTCAGGGCACGGCTACATGGCTGTCTTTAGACTTTTGCGACTTTGGAGCATTCTGGTGGTGCTCTCAACTTTTGTTCCGTGGCTCCGTACCACAGGCAATGCTCTGTCGTCGTGTGCGGCTGGCCTGACCACTGTCATCCTGATACTTTTGGGCGTACTTCTTGTTTACGGCACCATGGGAGTGTTTTTGTTAGGGCCCCGTGGTACGTTGAGTTTCCAATCCCTCGAACATGCTTTGGGGGCGCTTCTCACGATATTTGGTGGGAGAAATTGGAGCGAGGTACGAGCCCCAGCGGTGTTGACCCCATAACGAACTGCAGATTGTGTATTTATATCTGTTCGACTGCCAAGATACTTGGTATCCTGAGTGTGGCGACTTTGCTGACAACGCGGGGGTAATTGTCCTGTACTTCGCAACATTTAGTCTTCTCGCATGCGCGGTGGTGCCGAGCCTTCTGATTGGGGTACGTCGTTCTAGCGTGTGCAGATGGTCAATTGTACTAAATGATTTTGGGACACCCGGCCTTTTTACGACTGCGTGTAACCGGCCCCCCAGCTCATGGTCACCGCAATGACTCGATTCCTGGAGCCTCTCCGTTCTAAGTACGCGGTGCCCTCCTGCTTCCCGTCGGCCGGGTCACTCCGACTCGTCACTGAACCTGAATCACAAGACTCAATCCAGGTGTCAACACAGGACCGTGGGTGTCACAAGCATGCAACCATGGAGGACCACGCTGCGTGATTTGTTTCGCAACACTAGATTTGCATGCGTGTATCCCAACCAAACCGTTGATGAGAGACACATCTCTGGCAGCAGAGCGGAAATTGGGGGAAAGCTCTGCGACCACGAAGAACTTGGCAAGGGTCTCAATTATATCTGGTTCTAGCAGCGATACAGAGAGAGCGAGAACGGGCACTCCCCAACCCATCCCCAACCTCCTGTATCCACACCCACTCTCACACCTTGTTGACTTGAACACCTATCGCGCTCACCATCATCCTCCTCTCGACCCACTCTCGCGCCCCACCCCTCTCCCCGAGTCACTATGTCTGCCCCCGTGCTCGTTGAAGGACGGGAGAGAGGGAGAGAGGAGGAGAGACGACGGGGCGAGGCCCTGCACGAGGGGTTTGTGCCATGTCTGCCATCTGGTGTTTGTCATCTGTATCATCTGACGGCTGCCATCTGCTGTCATCTGTGTCATCTGTGCCATCTGTGCCATCTGTGTCATTTTCTGTCTATGTCGTCTATGGCATCTGTGTCATCTGTCATCTCCCTCATCTGCCATATGTGCCATATGTGTCAACTGTGCCCTCTCCTCCCTGCTGCCGCCCTCCCCCTCACCGTCCCTGTCCAGCTCCCTCGAGCTGCGGGGGGGCGCCCTGTCGCCGCCCCCGCGTATGCGGCCAGAGAGGGAGAGGAGAGAGGGAGAGGAGAGAGGGAGAGGAGAGAGGGAGGAGAGAGGAAGGGGAGAGAGGGGGGGGGGGGAGCGAGGAGAGAGGGAGCGAGTCACCTGCCTGTAGCCGTGTCTGCCCTTTCTCGTGTCCTCACCACTCGCTGCAGCAAGCCCTGACGGCACACTCCAAGGCCATGGTTTTGCTTGCTGCACAAGCCGCCCGCATGCGCTCCCCGCCGCCTGCCTCCGCCAACCCACGCACCGCCCGCTTTGCCTGGATTGGTGGGGCGGTGTTCGATGCAGCTTGCAG